>LPNX011218555.1:338578-360813 GCA_001517045.1 Pseudotsuga menziesii
TGTGTTCATGATACATTTTCACTTGTTGATGGAATGCTCCATCCCTTTGGTGTTATTGTGTCTTCTTCATTACATTGTTCACCATATCTTGTAGACTGGTCTTACTCATTAGTTACAATTCACACATAGAAATAACATGTTAATGGTTTTCCATGGAGCACTCTAGGTCTTTGGATGTATTTCACACTCATGGATAACATAGGTTCTTATTTCATTGGAGCGCTCTAGCTTCTTGGAGGTGTTTTGAACTCATTGATGGTTTATGATTGGTTTTTATTACACTGCTCTTACTTCTAAGCACCTGTTTCACATCTTGGTATTGTTATCTATCATTTTTAGAGGAACACTCCACTTGATTGGCACATTTATGATAGCATGCACTCATTTTCCAAGGATCATTCTACCTTCTATCACTTTTGGTATGAAATGGCACACATTTTTATTGGAACACGCTTGCTCCCAGAATTATGGAAGACACCTTGGGACTATTGACTATCATTATGAATGGAATGCTCTCCTTGTTTCTCTGTCTTGGTACCCATGGAGGTTTTGTTTATTGCTTGGAGAAGGGGCCATCCCCTTCCTCATGGGGTTGGTTGATTATCACTGGATGATTTTGTTGATTGGTATTTTCCTTAGTTCATGGATCTATCTTCCACATATGGATTGATAAGATGACATAGAGATCGAGTTTTGGTTGGTATGTGGACATCATTCAGTGAATGACATTCATTGCATATGTATTAAGGTTTGGCCCTTGAGAAGAAAAGGCGTCCACCTTTAGACCCTCATTTACTTACTCATTCATTATTATTAATGGATCATTTTCTTGGAGAGCCACATGTGTGTCCATTGTAACCTCTTTGACATGGTTTGAGCATTAATTGACAGAACACCCCACTTAAACTATGAATTGCATTAATTTCTTCGAGGAGAGTTCAACTTTATTAGACCTACCTTGCACATTCATTCATCTTTTATGGTTGAGCATTCACTTTGGAAACCATATATTGTATTTATGATGGAGTTCAATTTCTATTGGAGGAGCTCTAAGTGGTCAAACTCTATATCTTAGGTCATTCATTGCTTATTAAATCTTGTTGATTGGAGCGCTACACTTCTGAAGCCTTTGGATGCTATGCATTGGGGCGTGACTTGATATTATGCCTCATTTTATGGAGGTGCCCTACTTTCTATTGATTGAGACTTGTACATGTGGATTTGATCACTTTATTTATTGCATTTGGTTGAGGTAGTTGGAGCATTTTTGTTTTTTTACTCCTCCCTGGGCTAGATCTAGGATTTTATTATTATTTTATTGAAGGAGGAAGATGAGCTAAGAATATACATAAGTATTTTCTCTCTCCTTCAATTCTCATGGTTGGATTTAGAGAAAAATATCGTTAAAAACTGTTGGCACAACCCACCCAACAAATCCTTGTTGACATGGGTTCCCAATCTATCGACACCCAACCTACGCAATCTCCCTGAGCGCTGGCCCAGACAGGTTTTTGCCCTGCCCGTCAGCACGCATGGAGCGGATGAAGTATCACCTGAGATGTTCGAGGGAGAGCTGTCAGAACCAAGTTTCTGTAGTAAGGAGGAGGATTAAGGCACCATAATTTCATCAGCTTAGCTATCAGATCTAACAGAACCATTCATCGGATATCACATCATTCATCACAGATCTACCACTACAGCCACAGATCTAATAGATTGCATCATTCATTTATTCATCGCAGCAGTACCACATTATTTATTCATAAGACAACATCATTAGACATTCGTCATTGACATCACAACAGATAAAAACAGAAAGAGACAAATGACAATAGTGATTCAGAGCAACATCCACCGTATCATATTACTTCTATGTAATAGATCCAAAACAATAGTTGTCTTTCTCCACAGCGAGAGAAATATCACACCCAGATAACACAAGATTCAATCTCTCTTTACTTGCTCTCTTCTATCACCTCTCTCTCTCATTTGGAATTCTAATTCTAAATATAGGCTTGCGCCTTTACATTCATGGTCCACTTCTAACTAACTCCTAACTGATTTAACCACTAATGGCCTATATTCAGAAAATGTGGTCAATCGATACAAAAATATGCATAAAATATTCAAAAACGGTTTGTTTTCCACCTCTCGTGCTATCTTTTCCTTGTGCGGTGTCACGTGAGCTTGTGCAGCCTCTAAGGTGCTGCGCAACTGACTTACCCCAAAACTCGTGCCAACAGGCCCCCAACATAGTTTTGTGGCTCGTCCTCGAGCAACGTCAGATGGACAGGGTGTACTTCATCATCTTCGTCTTGAAGTCCTCGTATTGCTGCAAGATCTCCTCGACCTGTGCTTGAAATTTTTTGGCTTCATCCTGACAACCAAGTAGGTCCTGCTTCACTGGGTTCTCAACCAACTTGGTATTCACCATCTTCTTGCCATCTTGCACAGCGTGTAGCACGACGACTGCTTTGATAGCCAACTACACTCCAATCTTTTGGAACTCATCCAGCTGGGCACTACGCTTGCGCTGTCATTCTTGTACCTTTGCAGTTCTTTGTTGCAGTTCCCTGAGCTTGGTTGACCGTGTAAGATGAATCATGGGTGGCATTGTTCTTAATGCTGTCGTCAACTGTCCTTCAACTTCTCATGCTTGCTTGGTCAGTTGGTCTAATTGATGATATTGGATGACACTTCCCCTAAATTGTGTCGTTTCCTCTGATATGTTCTTTGCTTCCTGCTCCATCACTTCAAACTGTGTCGCGATCGCTTCGATGGCATTCGTCCGCTCCGTAACCTGCTCTGGTGGTGTTTCTGGGTAGACCATAGCATTAAGTAGATTATTGGACAGCTGAAGCTGGATGATGACCTCGCCCAGTCACTTGGCTTTGGCGACTGCATCAAGTTCCATCATGCTTTCATAGATGTGTTGAAATGCCTCATCAACAGCCGCTTCTACCTCACCTCTACTCAAAAACAGCTACGCATTCTTGACAATTAGGAGGTCGGTCTTCTTTTTCAGGTCAATGATCTCTTCAGGAGCTTTCCTCTTCAACTCGTCCTGCATCGTCTTCAATGCTGTGACCTCCTGCGCTTTTGCTGCTGCTAACTGCTCCTTCACCTGGTGCAACTCCTCAACCTTTGTCTTCAGCTTCATAGCTTCCTCATGCGACTGCAAGTACCCATCGCTGAGCTCTTTCTTCCTATCGGCCAACTCCTAGTTGACGACCCGATGTATGTGGACTAGGGTCTAGGTCGATAGCTTATTAATATCCATTGCAACACCCTGTAGTTGCTGCAAGGAGGAGTTTACATCCTCACTTCCTGCGTCGATTGCAATCGGGGGAACTTGAACGTTCCTGGCCCGCGACTCAGTGCTAATCGACGAGAGTTCCTACACAACGGCACTCTCTAGTGCTTTCTTCACAATGGCGTCATAAGTAGAATCTAACTTAGCTCTTACCGTGATAAAACCTTCATGGTTGGACTGGCGCATGGCTTGTGCAGCTGCGTCAGATGAATCCGAGACAGCCTTAATGAACCGTTGCAATTGGGCTTCCAAAGCTGATCTAGTGCTACTGCCCGCATCAAACTCCATGCATTGCTTGGTTCTACTCTCCTCCAGGATGCATTGGGATTCTGGATCAGTGTCGATCGATGACTCTCCATTCGAGTCATGAGTACTCTGCTCTTCTCGCATAGGCTCCGCAAGGGCATCTGCTGGCGCTCCCATCGATAGTTCTTTGGCACTAACTGGTTCATGCCATTCAACAGGCCAGTCCTAAACCACTGCTTCCACTTCATCATCAGTTAATTTATAGGCCATTGGTAGCCATTTTCTATCAGGGTCTCATCACGCTTGGATATGAATTGAATGGGGTCTGATGGCGAACCGCATGATCCTCTGATATTTTACTGCTACTGCATCTGACAAGCACGAAATTTTAACTGTTGCGGATTGTAGTGCTTCCTAGTAGATCCAGAAGTGGATAGCATAATTAGTTTATCGACTGGGCTCCTCTACCCACCATAAATTTTGGTATCGTGCTCCTTTGCACACCTTGACTGCTTCAACAGACATTGTTTGGTAGTCTTTCGGCTCCATCCAAGTCACCAAAGCAACGAGGATCAACAACCAAGCATATGAGAAAGGCCGCTCCTCGGCCTGAGCTGTGATCACATCCTCCATCAGTTGATTCAACAAGAAGAGGGACCAATTCATTTGGACTCCCTTAGCACACTGCTGCGCACAAGCAATCACCCTCGAATTGCATTGGATCGGGCGATTCTTCTGGACAATTTTACTAGCTAAGATATGTGCGCCAATATGCACTGCCCACTTGTTGATGTTGTCGATGCGATATGCTCGGTCATCCCGCTGCAATCCGTATCTCTCCTTCAGTTGCTACGCAAGCTTCTTGTCATTGTCTCTTCCTCTGATATATTGGGTGGGGTCTATCCCAGCCTTTGGCAGCCCCGTGATCTCTAAAATCATGTCCACTGTAACAGCTATTGGTATATCCAACCACAATGTCCCGCCATGAAAACACGCCAACAGTTGTTTGCTGCTGCATGTGCTTCATCATTCAACCGTCTAAAATGGGGCATGCTCATAAGCCCCAACAACCCATATTTACTCAATCCTTGCACCCATGGGTGCAGAATACGCTCGATGGGTGCACCTGTAACCGAAGGCAAGGACACGTAGGGCTCATCCACTACATCCTTCAATAGCAACAATTCGTGGTCCTCATACTTCATCTTGATCAAGGCGGAGACAATGTCCACAGTGCACGTCATCCTTTCCGGCAGCGGCGGTGCTTTCGACTGGTACTTCTGATTTTTGGTTAACCATCGGGGCTTTGCACTAGGTGCCGTAGGAGCGACATATCCAGGGATATCATTGATGGACGCGCCCTTGGGTGCCGCATACTCCACATCTCCTGAACTCAATGCTCCTGTCTGCGTAGTTCCCTCCCCTTGTGCCTTAATGGAGGTGCGCATTTGCCTCTTCTGCGGTGACATTGATCCGGGCTTTTGGGCCTTCCGCCTGCCCTGGGGGGTCGAAGATGATCCAACCGACATACTCATGACTTCTTTCACTATAACAGTTGGATGGATGGGAGACTCTTGCTCACTTGAAATATCCACAGTTTCAGGGTTGCTCAGCATGCCGCACCAACATACCTCACTAAGTGATCTAACACGCCCCAATCACACACCCTAGCTGCGATTCACAATTCTTCCAACTCACTCTACTCTACACTTAGCTTAACTCAACTGAATACAATGATTCCTTCATCCTGTATCCCTCACCTTCTTATAACGAATTACTGATCTAGCTTCATCATTGTCGAATCCATTGTGGCCATCATGACCAAATCCAACATTAACAACCCGAATCCGTTAGTAGTCCTGTCATGCTAATGGTCGGATCAACCAGAAATGCACATCGCTTCAATGAGCGCCACCAACTAACTATCCTTAACTATCTATATTTATTATTGATTTGACCATATCGCAGCCCTGCAGCTGTTGCAGTCTCTCTATCTAACTGTGCTACTGACTCCTACACTTGTGTAACCACTTCCTCCTGGAGTGCCCTTCTATGCTCTATCTATCCTATCTTTTCTTTTCTTTTCTTTTTGCGCAGTGCTTCAGGTAGTGCGCACCTCTGTCCTTGTCCTATAGGGCTTCAAGCGACTACCATTCATGAGCTTTGGAAACACCGCACCATCTAGCTACTGCAATTGAACTGTACCAGCAGAAGTGATTAAATGAACGAGATATGGGCCTAACCAATGCATCTGTAACTTACCTGGATGCTTCATGAACTTTCTGTCATATAACAACACCAAATATCCTTAGGAAAATTGTTTGTTTTTAATGTGGCAGTCATGCCACACCTTTTGTCGATCCTTCTAGACATGTTGCTAGAAGCCTGCGATGAAGCGGTCCTCTTCCAATTGGACTAGCTATGTTGCTTGCTCCTTAAGTGTTGTTTCATTGGCCATGCCAATTGCTGCTGCAATGCGCAGACTAGGAACAATGTACTCCATAGGCATGACTACCTCTTGCCCATATACCAATTTGAACGACGTCTGCCTCGCCAGTCTCTTGCAAGTGGTGTGATATTCCCACAATACTGCAGGAATCTTTAAATCCTAGTCATCGCGACTAGCGTTACATACCTTTGTAAGCGCAATTTCCAAGATTCTGTTAAAGGCTTCTATAGTTCCATTCGCCTACAGATGATATGGGGTACTTTTCTTATGTTGCACCTGCAATTCTTCCGTTAGTGATTTTACTGTGCGGTTGATAAAGTGGCTGCCCTGGTCACTCATTAGTATCCTAGGGCATCCAAACCATGTCACAAAGTTTTCAAATATGAACTTTGTTGCTGTCGCAGTGGTGCAATCCACAACTGGTATAGCCTCTGCCCACCTTTTTAGATAGTCAATCCCTGTGATGATGTATCACGCACCAGTTTGCTTTTTGGGCGGGTTGGTTGGACCCATAAAGTCCATAGCCCATTTATCAAAAGGTTGCAAAGTTACCTGCAGTACAAGCGACATCTCATCTCGTCATTATGGTTTCCCGATGCGTTGACAGACATCACAACTCCATGCATAGTATTTGGCATCATTATGCAAAGTAGGCCACCATAGCCCAGCGCGCAGTACCTTACACGCAGTAGGCCGTCCTCCATAATGTCCACCTGCAACTCCTGCATGTGCTTCTTCCAGAATTTGCCCTTGTTCATGAGGTAGAACGCACCATCGCAGGATCTCATCGAGTCCAAGTTTGTATAAGTGCCCAACAATAAATTGGAAATCTGAATCCTTCACTACCAACTGCTTCTTCTGACTGGTTGACATTTCCTTTGGTGCAACTCTGGTTTCCAAGAACTGAATTATCGGTGCATAATGGTCGTCTGCGATATGAACTCGAAACAACTGCGCATCCGACAATCCCTTGTCAATATTGGTGGGTTCTTCGCCTGTTTCAATGTGGGACATATGGTCAGGACCAACATTCAGGCGTCCTGGCTTCACGATTATTTCAAAATCAAACTCCTGAAATAGAAGTAGCCAGCGACATATCTTCCCCCCCAACACAGGATTATTAACTAGATATTTCAAAGCCGAATGGTCAGTGAACATTTTGAAGTGACCACCGAAGAGATAATTCCTGAACTTTTCCAGCACATATACCATTGCCAACCCCTCTCTTTCTGTGGTCATGTAATTCTTCTTAGCAAATGATAACTTCCTACTAGCAAAGGCAATCGGGTGATCCATATCTCCTTCTCCTAGTTGCACGAGTACCACTCCCAGCGCAACGGATGAGGCATCTACATGGACATGGAACTGTTTGTTCCAATCAGGAAACACAAGTATGGGTGCTGAGGCCATCTTGGCCTTCAATGTGTCGAAGTTGCTTTGACACTGCTGGCTCCATACAAATGTGACATCCTTCTTTAACAGTTTTTCCATGGGGGCAGTATCACAACATAACTGCAAATGAACTTGCGATAGTACCTAGTGTGTCCTAGTGTCGCTCTAAGCATATTCATATTTGTAGGTGGCGGTAGGCTCAGAATGAGCACAATCTTTGATGGATCAACCAAAATCCCTTGCTTACAAATGATATGGCCTAACAACATCCCAAATGGTGCGTAGAAGATGCACTTATTTGAATTTAATGCGATCTGATGCTGTCGACACCTTTGCAGCATCAAGCGTAGGTTTGTCAAGTGATCCTTAATCAGCCCATAGATTGACCAATCATCCATATATACTTGCAGAAATTTATGAATAAAATCTTTAAATGCAGCAACAACAACATGAGAGAATATCGCAGGTGCATTCTTCAACCCAAAGGGCATCATTGTGTATTGAAAAAAAACCCATTTGGTGATAAATGTGGTTTTATGTCGGTCTTCCTTTGCAATTCTTATTTGATGATAACCAGAAAATCCATCTGTAAAAGAGTACATTTCTTGACCGCCTACTCCATCAAGAACCTCATCAATGAACAGTGTCGGAAGGGGATCATGCATGCAAGCATCATTCAGCTTTCTTAGATCGACATAGATTCGTACTTCGCCTAATGCCAACAAGTCTTGAGGCTCAGATACCTTCATTTCAAACTCCTTAAGGAACCCAGATAGTTCCGGTAGTCCTTCATATATCGACTGCTCAACAATCTCAGTCGCTACATGGTGTAGCGACTGTGTGATCAATCCACATTTTCTAACTGATACTTCATGCATCCGGTTTTGCCAATTTTCCAGCGCATCATCAGTATCAGAGGACGCAGAGCTAGCGCTGCACCAACCCAGTTCTTCGTCAGCAGTAGGGTGGATATAATATTTAGAGATGTTGTAAGCGTGATCCCATCCTCTGAGAACTTCATCTTTGACAGGTTCAATATATCGCCTTCCTTCATTCGGATCCATAGGATCGATGACTCGGATATCCTGGTTCTTGAATGTCATTAATCACTTCTTAAAATTGATTACTGCCATGCTATCGTTGGCCCATACAAATGCCTAGCAGTGTGGGATAGGATCCTCCTCCATCGACGACTTCGATTACGTCGAAATCAACACAAGTCCTCATACCTTCGAAATCCACGACCAAATTCGACACAGGGCTGATCAGTTAAACTTTGGCCTAATTCACCAATCTTAGCTGTAATGGGGACCAACCAAGTGTAGGCTTCCCCATCTTCTGCCATGTCTATTTTGTCAGGATATTTAAATATGACCCATGATCCAAAATAATTGAATCGACTTTGTAGTCCCCAATTTGGATGTTCATTCGCATTTCCTTGCCTGTCTTTTTCTTTTGTAAAGAATTCACCACAGAGTCCTACAACTCTCTATCTAGACGGTGCAACAACTTCTCGATCTCAACAAGAGCATCGAGATATCTTTCCAAGGATAAACATATCTTGAAGAACTATTGTAAGGTACCATGCTTCCGCGATGGTTTAGCCTCTAACAAAGGATCAAAAGTAGAAGGCATGCCAAAAATAGGTGTCTTACCAAGATTTCTTCCAATTGCCTCGTGAACCTCAACAAAGGTATCTCTCTCAGCCATGATTTCGAACTGTACTTTCTTCTTTCCATCCGTTCGAACTTGTGGACATGGCCCATCTTCTCTAGTCTTCACGCCTCCTCAAGTGACAATACCAACATCAACATCCTCTGTGCATGATTCTACTAGCAATGTCACAACTGTCAACCCTTGATTCTGGTTCTGCGGTGGAGGCTGGTTCAAAGTTGTATTTTGGTTCAGCGATAGATTCATAGGATGATTGGCATTCTGATTTTGTACTGGAATTTGGGGCGGAACCTTACTCTACAGTTGCTGTTGGTTCTGTATCTGATTCTAGGTCTAAAACTGGTTCTGATTCTGCAACTGAGGAACATTTTCGGCTTGCCATTTCGTAATTAGTTGAGGGAAATTCTCAATAGTATGATCGCTTACCGTGCAGTATGAACACTGCAAATGAGAAAAATCCATCTGATAGTTTCCAAATGTCCCACAATTGTAACACTGGATTGATGCACGACCTTGTCCTCCTCGGCCGAAACCTCCTCTTCCCCTGAATCCTCCTTGCTGCCGGTACTGTGGTTGAGCTACTTACTGCTGATATTGGGGTTGGGCTACTTGCTGTTGCGAGGGATTCGGCTACTGCTGAACATAGTGCGTTGCTTGGACATACTACGGCTGTGGTGAAGCCATCGACACCTGGTTGTACTACGGTCGCAATGCAAACTACGAATGTGGTGCAAGCTGTGACTGTGATATGAGCTGTGGCTATGATGAAATAAATTGAATCTATGGTGGCAACATATACTGGACTAGAGGTGGCACCTGCACCACCTACGACTGCTACACCATGCGAGGTTCTTCACCTTTCATGAAATACGAATCATATGTCCGCTCTTGAAGCAGATCATAAGCTCGATAGTCCTTATCCTTGTGCCCAACTGAGCGACAAAAGGTGTAATATAAGCTTGCTGGCTTCGTAACCATTTTCTACATGTAGGTACAGTCTTCATGTCAATGCCCATATACTTGACATATGAGACACCATGGCACACCACTGCAACTCAATGGGTTTGGTGCTCCTGAGAGTAGATAATTTTAGAAGCTAGGACAAGTATCTTTGGTGTGTCCACCCACATGACATCAAGTGCACCATAGGTCGTCATGTTCCTCTTTCACCTTCTTTATGTCCTGCAACTGAAGCATTAGGTTCTCCAGCTGCGCCTAGATTTGGTTCATGCCAACATCAGTTTCTTCAATAGGTGAAGCTTCCAGCTTGATTGCAATTTCTAGAGCTTCGCTCTGTGTCGCGATCTTTTGTTTCATCAATGGATGTCGGATATGAGGGACCAGCATCGCAATGAACCATTCTTTGTGTTGAACGTCACTCATATCAAAGCTGACCCATGCCATCAGCGTCTTAAGCCTCTGGTCAAAGTCCCAAACCGTCTCATTAGGGAATTGTTTAATTTCCTTCAGCTCCATAATATACTGCGCTTTAGATTTTGGTTTCTTGAATTCTTCAAGCAGTCCCTTCCAAATCTCATCCAAAGTATTTGTTGTGGTCCCTTGCAGAACCTGTATGAATCTCATATACCGATCGAGCGCACGACCCCAAAGGGTGGTCGCTAATTGGCATTTCTTTACATCGTCGTCTGTAGTCTGTTGGGCAGTCCAGACTGCCTCACATAAGAACCAATATTTCTTTGGGTCATCAATGTTGTTTTCATGGAACAAAGGTAGCTTCATATAATCTCATGCCATCCTAGGCCTTCTTCCTGTAGATGTTGCTTTACTACTGGATGCTCCTTTGCATGGCGGACACGTCGACGTAGATTGCGTATATCTTCCTGCGTGTGGAGTAGTGTGCAGAGGTGTGGACATGTTGCTACCGGGGTTTAACCTTGTTGTCACCCTAGGCATAGCTTGGGTCTACTCGTCCTCTTCGTCACTGTAGGATCACTTCGTCACGTGTGGTTGTCCTTTGCGGTCTTGCGTTCCGATTTGCAGCAGGACCTTCCCCTATCCTCTGCCTCTTCTTTGTTTAGAACCTTTCTCCTCCCCTTGTACAACAACTCTCTTCCTTGGATTACCTCACAGTATCGTCGAAACTTACACCCATCTACCCCTTATCTTTCCATTCATCGCCCCCCTTCTATCACGGTGTTCATAGCCTCTGCACATCATGGTTTTAGTACTCAAGGTGCATTTTTAGTATGCCCTTTTCACAAAGAAGCATATTGATTGACAATTGCAGAGACAGTAAGAACCTACCTCGTGGTCCGTTGAAGAATTCCTGTTCTGCCTCGCTGTAGGACTTTTTGGTATCAACCGCGAACTCAGTGATGTATCCTTCCAGGATACTATCCAACCAAACTTCAATAACTCGTGATGCCTTGTTGTCAGTATCTTGTAGTTCTTGAATTAGCTCGGGGCTCCAGGATGTCGGCTCTGCTCCTTCGGAGTTGCGCTTTTTTAAGGTGAATCGCACCAGCCACTCGTATAATATGATGGGAAACTCACAGAAAAACCCTTCGTGAGGACAGTCGTGTATGTACCTTTCCAACCATTCATTTGTTGTGAACTTTGGGTTCTGGTTCTCGGCTTCATCGAATTCTCGTAGTCTTAGGTCGAACCAATCCTCAATCTCTAGTTTTGTCGGATGCCACACCATATCCTCCTCTCAATCGCGATGAGGTCCCGGTAACGGAACCATTTGTTGGCACAACCCACCCAACAAAGCCTTGTCGACAGGGGTTCCCACTCTGTCGACACCCAACCTACGCGATCTCCCTGAGCACCGGCCCAAACAAGTTTTTACCCTACCTGACTGCACCAGTGGAGTGGATGAAGTCTCACCTGAGATGTTCGAGGGAGAGCTGTCGGAACCAAGTTTTCGCAGTAAGGAGGAGGATTAAGGCAGCACCAGTTCATCATCTTAGCTATCATATCTAACATAACCATTCATCGGACATCGCATAATTCATCACAGATCTACCACTACAATCACATATCTAACAGATTGCATCATTCATTTATTCATCGTAGCAATACCACGTTATTTATTCATAAGACAACATCATCAGACATTCGTCATTGACATCGCAACACATAAAAATAGTAAGAGAAAAAAGACAACAGTGATTCAGAGCAACATCCATCGTATCATATTACTTCTACGCAATAGATCCAAAACAACAACTATCTTTCTCCACATTGAGAGAAAGATCAACCCACAAGATCGCATTCAGATAACACAAGATTCAATCTCTCTTTACTTGCTCTCTTCTATCACCTCTCTCTCTCATTTGCAATTCTAATTCTATATATAGGCTTGTGTCTTTACATTCATGGTCCACTTCTAACTAACTCCTAACTGATTTAACCACTAATGACCTATATTTACAAAATGTGGTCAATCGATACAAAAAGATGCATAAAATATTCAAAAACAGTTTGTTTTCCTCCTATCGCACTATCTTTGCCTTTTGTAGTGTCGCGTGAGCTTACGCAGCCTCCGCGGTGCTACACAACTCACTTACCCCAAAACGCCTGCCAACAAACCTAGATGAATATCTATTGTTCTCCTTTAGATGGTGAATTGAAGCATTTATTGAATTCTAATGTGCTCCTCATGTTTGACTTATAGATGAGATCTTAAATTAATAAAGGTTTTGGGTTAATAAAGTAAGTAATAATTTTCTTCTTATATGTGATGGTTGTCAATTGGAATTTTAGGTTGTAGTATTTATCTCAACTGCGGGTTTTATGATATCTTATGCTTGCATGGCAATGATCCTTCCAAAATCATTTGAAAATATCTACTCTTTTATTCTTCCTTTGTGTATTTTTGAAACTAGTAAAGTTCATAGAAGTGGCTAGGGTGTGTAATATGCTACCTTAATCCTTCTAATCATTTCTTTTAAATATTTCAATATTCCTTTATTGGCACCATTTCCCAATAGATAATACATTAGTTCAATATTCTTCCATTCACTTCTTTTATCATTTACTATCATAAATTGTTTTGCTGAAGCTACCTATTGATTTCACCTTTAACCTAGTTGGATGCTTTAGTAATCGTATCCTAAGGAAGCCTCCATTTAGTTGGTGAATATCCATCCTAAATAGCATAAGGGGTTTTTTTGTGGTGATATTGGCCTCCCTTTTAGCTTCACTAAGACCATACCTAGAGCTTTAGGGATTTACCTTGATAGGTGTGAGTTTGGGTGATAACATGATGTAGCATTTTGAGTTTTTAATAAATTGAAAACAATGACATTATGTTACGTTATGTTAATGGTTTGGACTGATAGGCACTATGGCCATATTATGTTCAAATTGATTTTACTAAGCCCCCAAATGTCCTCTAGATGTGTTGGTCGGTAGATATTCTACTGTAAATCTTTGTCATGTTGGTGGTACACATCCCTACAAATAGTGACATTGTCTAAAATTACAACAAAATACTTATGAATGTCATATCATCATATGGTTCTTGGGTTTTCCCAAAAATCCCTTTCCCTAGAATTTATCCTAAATGCCCACTTGTACACATAGTTGCATTGCATGTAATTCTAACTTCAAATTGTTGTATTAACCAAAAATACCATTTTACTTTTGAAGTTCAATAATTATCGCCATGTCATAAATAAGAAATATTTAACATATACTTTCTCCCAAATTAAAAAATGGAACATCCCAAAATTCTACATGTATTTTCAGCTATAATGTACTTAATCCCAGAACTCAAAGAAAAAACAAACAAACAAAAACACAAGAGAAAATAGATAAATCGTTCCTAGTCCATAGACTGCTTCATATGGTGTCATTTTTGTAGCCTCAATATAAGTGGTATTATACCACCATTTTGCCAAAGGTAACCACTATGCCAACCAATGCTGGTTTCAGATGAAAAACATTGCAAATAGGTTTCAAGGCACTTGTTCACTGCTTTTGTCTGGCCATATGTTTGGGGATGTTAAGATGTGCTCATTTGCAATAAGGTAGAATGTAGTTTAAATAGTTCTTACCAAAATTTATTGGTAATCATGATTTGAAACAATGGAGGTGGGCATGCCATGGAGTTTATAAATATGGCCATCAAAAATTTGGGTAACCATTACAAGTGTAAAGGGAGGTTGGAAAGCAAAAAAGTGAGGATATTTGGGAAGTCAATCGACAACCACCATGATGACTAATTTCTTGCCTACTTTTGGAATACAAAAAATAAAATCCATGGAAATGTTCTTCCAAATAACGATTGGTATTTGCAATGGTTTCAATGCCCTAGGAATCTTCTCTATCTCACCCTTTTTCCTTTATCAAGTGTCACATTCCACTACAAAAGTAAGGATATCATTTTTCATGCCTTCCCATAAGAAGGAGAACCTAGCATGTGCATAAGTTTTATGAAAGCTTAAATACCTATAAAAATAGATACATGAAACTATGTTATTATACTTTGTTTTAGAGCATAGTTAGGTACCAAAAAAAGGTGACCTTTATACCGCAATGTATCTTGTTTCCAAGTGTAACCCTATGAAGGGTTGGGGTCTTCTTGAAGTTGCTTGATGAGCTAAGATGCAACAACATTGGTTATCCATTCTTGACATTCTTATTCTAACCATTTAGGTACCAGAGAGGATAATACAAAGAGGGATCTCTCTTCCTCATGTTTCCTTGACAATGCATCTACAACAATATTGTATTTTCCTTTTTTCTATATGATATCATAATCATATCCAAGGATCTCGGTGACCCATTTATGCTACTTTGGGGATAAAAACATTTGTTCCAATAGATACTTGAAGTTGTGGTGATTCATCTTGATTTGGAAGTGTCACCCTATGAGATATGAGTACCATGTATCGATTACATTTAGGATGGCCATAATTTTTTTCTCATAGGAAGACTGACCCAAATCCTTGTCACACAACTACTTACTAGTGAATGATAACAGTCTTCTGTCTTGAATTAAAACTACACCTAAACCTTTTCTAGAAGCATCACATTTCAATACAAAAGTATTAATGAAATCAAGCATGAATAAGGCCAAGATGGTCCTCATGACTTACTTTAAAACTAAGAGTGTTTGTTATGTCAATTTATTCCATGCAAAAACAATTTTCTTGAGCAAGGTTGTCAAAGGCATTACAATTTCTGCACAATTCTTTACAAACTTCCTATAGTAGTTAGGAAGGCCTAAACACCTATGTAAGCTCTTCAAGGTTTTATGGCATTTCCATTCTTTCATTGTCACAATACTTTTGGGTTCCACTCTCACCCTATATTGACTAATAATGTGACCCACATTTAAACTTTGATGCCCCAAAAGCACATTTGGAGTGTTTAATCAAAATATGATGCCCCCAAAGGAGTTGCAAGGTTTTATCAACATAGTGTATATGGGAATCCGACTTTTTACTATAAATCAAGATGTGATGAAATAAAACCAACACAAAATCATGAAGATATAGCCGCAAAATTTTATTAATTAAGCACTTGAAGGTTGAGGGGGAATTACAAATTCAAAAGGCCTAGAAGAGTGAGGAAGATCTAGTAGTTCTTCTCAGGAAGAGAATTCAAGATTTTGAAAAACTTGAGAAAGAAATTACTCAACTTAGAGAAGGAGTTGATGAAAAATCCATTAAATTGAAATTTGAGAACAACTCAAGGATTCTAGATGACATTCTGAGTAGCCAAAGACCATCAAGTAATAGGTCTGGTTTGGGGTTTGTTAAAGAGAAGAAGCCAGAGAGTCTTCCTGTCACCAATCAGAGAGAAAGTACAAAGAGCTATGCTGAAGTACTGAAGAGTCCTGTTAAAAAGGAAAGGTGCAAAGAATATGCTCTATCCTTTCATGACAAAGATAGAACTCATGAGGAGCCCAAGAGACAAGTAATAAATAGAAACCAGAAAATATTTCTACGTCATTGTTATTCCTGTAATAACTTTGGTCATAAAGCCCTGAAATGCAAGGCTTATGAAAAGGTTCATGAGTACAAGAAGGATGCAATTAAAAAGTCGAAGGTAAGGAACCATAACCAGTATGGACTTCTCCAAAGGTTTGATATAGAATGTTACAAATGTAATAACTTTGGACACTTGCCTAGAAATTGTAAACTGAAATGTGATGCTCCAGTAGAAGTTCGAAGACAATGGAAGAAAATGGCAGTTAGGAAACAGAGAAACCAAAGACCTCCTGTGGATAAAGAAAAAATTCATGGTTATTGTCATTATTGTCATAGGTTTGGTCACAAGATGGTTGACTGCAGAGTCAGGGGAGAAAATCAAAAGATGAAAGGGAACAGGACACCAACCCAGAGCATGGTAAAGAACAAGTAAATAGTACACCTCTTGAAAAAGTGTGGATGAATGAATTAGAAGCTTCATAAGAAACACAACTTTCAGTCATTAATGAAGTATTTGTACTTGATGTTGAGAATAATGAGGTCACAGATAAAAATGACACTCATCATTAGGGAAAGCTACTTAGTGATGTAGAAGAATACACCGATAAAGATGAAGGTGATGAAGAAGGATGTAGTGATGACTGTGGGATCCTTTTCTAAAAATGTCTCTCATGATTTAAAAAAAAAGGGAAACCCTGAAAATAACATTAGAAGGGATCTTATACTCAGGGGGAGTTAAAAGTCAGAAAATTCCAATTGGTATCTAAGAAAAAGTCAATTGGTATTTAATGGTGAAAGTATATGGAAAGCTATCTTCTTCAAAGATGATGGTTGATCAAGGATGGTGAATAGTTGACAAAAGAGAAGAAGTACTGTGATAGGGGGAATACATGGATTTATCAGTTAAGCTATCATTCAAAGAACAGGAAACGTTAAGATAAATGATAATACATTGGTTAAATAACCAAGTTCATTTAAAGGGGAGATGTGATGACAGGAAATCCTATATCAAAATAGGTGCAACATTGGCATAATAGGTTATCCTTTGTCATTGGTGTCAAAGGGGGAGAATGCTTAGAGGTTTCCATCAATTCCAAAGGGGGAGATTGTTGGCAAATTTGGATTAAAGTTGTCATTGATGTCAAAGGAGTTCAAGAATGACAAAGGAATAACCAATGGATATGATGGCATGACAAAATCAGTGAAAGACTAAAGTAGTGATGGCATATCATGGCATAGTTGAGGATGTGGCATGACATATATGTTGGCATCGCATGAAAGACTAAGGTAATGATGACATGGCACGATGATGAGGTGGCATAGTTATTTGCATGAGATCCGATGAGTGAGGATCAGTTTTTGTATAATCCGCAAAGACAGAATGCAGTTCCGCATTAGCTCTAGCATGGACGGTCAGGGAGCATCTCGCACTAGATTTGACGGTGAGGATCAGCTTCGCAAAAGATAGGCGAAAAGGATGGAATTCCGCAAAAGATCAAGATCAAACGGTGGGCATTAATTTTGCAACAGATCGACGGTGTGGAAGGAAAAAGAGGAAAGAGAATTGTGGAATTAATGTTTAAGGATTTTATAATCCTTCATCTCGCAGCGATCGAACGGCTAAGATTAATCCCACAACAAATCGATGGTGAGGAAGAAAAATGCAGAAAGGGAATTGCGAAAGAATCGTTTAAATTTTTACGCATCCCGCATCGATCAGACGACTGATATTAATCCCGCAACAGATCGACGGTGTGGAAGAAAAATGCAGAAAGGGAACTGCGGAAGAATTGTTTAAAATTTTATGCATCCTGCATCCTGCATCCCTCAATCTGGAAAGATCGAACGACTGAAATTAGTTCTTCTAAAATAGATCGATGGTGTAAAAAAAAAATTGTGGAAAGAAAATTGCGAAAAGGATTTTGTGGAAAGAATTTTTTAGAAATGCAAAAGTGAACACTCGACATCCTGCATCATGCATCCCGCAATCTGGAGATCGATGATCAGGAAATCGCCCGACGAAGATCAACGGTGGAAAATCGTTGATGAGGAAATCTTGGTGCGGAAATACAATTTCAAGGAGGGAACTGTGCCTTAGATCGACGGTTTGGAGAGACTTAGAAATAGGATCAACGACTCTTATTAAAACTGGAAGATGATATTGCAGAAAGAAGATGGATAGTGCGGAAGCACTTGCAAACGTTGGACAAAGGTGCGGAAATGGTTTACAAGCTGTGGAAACGATCTCTGAGATGAAGGATCAATGAAAGAACGTGATAGGACGTTTTGAAAGGTGTGATTTTCATATCTAAAAGGGTGGAAAGTGAAAGGTGTGTTCGTTCAGTTTGAAGAGACGCGACTGTTGAAAGAAGCTTAAACGCTGAGAGGTATTTAAGTAGTGGCCTGAGTAAGAAGGAAGGTGTCTCTGCAGCTTGTGTTGCAGCTTCAGTAATAGAGACCTGTGAGAGTGACAGAAATCAGTGGGAGAGAAATCGTGAGTAACATATCAGGGTGGAAGGGAAACGCTAGGGCATGCAACAGGCCTGCAGGGGGTTGTTGCCTCCTTTCACTCGTAGCTGATAAACCAGGGGGTCGTGGCCTCCTTCCAATTGGCATTGGTAAATAGGGTGTCGTAGCATCCTTTTAGTAGCAGTTGATAAACTAGGGGGTCGTAGCCTCCTTCCAATTAGCATTGGTAAATAGGGTGTTGTAGCATTCTTTCAGTCGTAGCTGATAAACCAGGGGGTCGTATCCTCCTTCCAATTGGTATTCGTAAACAAGGTGTAATACCATCCTTGTCTATAGCAGCAGGCAAAACTATTTGTAAATAACAATTTTACAGTAATAGGACGTATTGGTGGTTTACCCTATTGGGATTCCACGTTAAAATTGTGTTTTGTGTATTCTTGTTGTTATGTGTTTCTAATGATAAATTTAATAAGTGGTTAAATTAAGTAAAACGATAACAATATTGATTCACCCCCCCTCTCAGTATTGACCAATAAACAAACAGATCTCACATCAAATACCCAAATGATAGGAAGCAAAAGATTTTCCAATCACCATCTAAGAACACTGGATGCAAACGAGATCCAAGAATTTCCACAAGAAAAGTTTTCTATTATCCAGATCCAAGAGCCAAAGACCCCTTACAAATGAGAAGCTCTCTCCTTTAAATAGGAATGAGAGAACCAAAATCATAACCACTTTTCAAATGAGTGGCTAAGATTAAAAGATAAAAATGTTTAATCAATGGTTTAGATGAGCTCAACATAAAATACATGGATCAATATAACCATATAACATAAAAATGGACTAAATCACCCAAAGAGAGGGATCCCACTCAACAAGAAATAAATGAAGCACATGGTGGGTCCCTAAAGTGTTAACTAACTCCCTCTAGGTGTCCCCATGGCACAATAAAATAATATTTTTTTTAAACTATGAAATTGTGCCTCCTTGAGGAAATCGTGAGCCTCCAAAAGCTCCAAAAAATAATATAAAATGCCCGAAAAATAGATGTGGGCCTATCCAAGTGCTACAACTGCTGGAGAAGGTGTGGAAGACATCACTCTCATCATCAGAACTCATCTCATGCCATTTCCTTGCCTCAGTATCTCAAATCGATTTCTTCAGTAGCCATTTAATTATTTTTTAATATGCTTCAGGAAACGTGATAGGACTAGAACAGCCTCCTAGGGTAGGGTGCCTACGTTGTCCAACTGATCCCACCAAGCTCTCTGGGAGGGGGGTACTATGGTATAATCAAGTGGCTGGACCCCCCATTCCCCATACAACGTCTTAGGAGATCCATCAAAATCATCTCCATGCTCAGACCTACCATCTAGTGAAGCAAAACTGCACGAGAAAGGTAAAATGAGCCTGACCATCTCTGTAAGTGCCTGGAATTGAAAACCAGTTGTCTCACTAGACTCTGAAATTCCAAATCCATCTAAGGTATATACTCATACCCTCTCCAGGTCTCTACCTGATCATCTACAGTATCAAATAGAGAAAATAATAACATGTAAGTGACCAGATACCAATAATATAACTCAGGCTAACATCCATCTGCTGCAAGTGTTAAAAGGCTACGGCATGCTCTACAAATCATTTAAGTAACAATCATAACAAGTAGCAATCACTTCACTGGCGGTACATCAATAAAATACATATATAGGGTTTTATTTATTATAACTCAGACCAGACTTTCAAGACTATTCTCACTTCATAGTTGTAATCAATTTGCTAGTGAAGGGTGAAGGCTAACATTCACAAGGCTAGGACCGAGGCTGACCATCAACTCAACACCGTGACACTTTGGATACAGAAAGGGAATACTCACTCTAGCCATACGTTGGATAAACAATAACAGAGGGGATGGCAGTGCCTCACAAATGGGTGAACTACTTTAGAAGTGCTTACTCACCTTGACAAATTCTCACAATCCAACTCAATACAAGTAAGGCCAACAATCTTTAGATATAACTTTTAGGAACCATTGCTTCTTTTGGGCCTTTGATTTTCCATAGCCTTTGTCCACGTATTTTTATATGGACTTTAGCATTTAGGGTTTATGCATTCATGTATGTTTAAAAACACTACTTTTCATGAATGGGCTTTTTCATAGATATACATTTCATTTCCAAATACATTGTATTGATGGCAGCGCTACTTGTTTTGGGCAAGCAAACACAACCTAGGCAACTCAGAGCCGAGACACAGATAAACAAGGAAGCTTGTCCAACAAAGAATCTAACGAAGAAAGGTCCTCCATCCACAAGTCAAGTAGTAAGTCAAGATAAAACACAATTGGAAGGTAATGAATGGGTGGAGACAATGAATAATGAAACCAACACTAGCAAGCCAAAGTATGGTGGGAATGACTACATCTATTCTCCCTATGGAGGTTTAAATTAATGAGTATAGATCAAGAAATTCCAGTTTTGAGTAGGGACATCAATACATAATATAGATACATCCAAGTCCACATATTTATATGATCATCGGATCATGATACTAAATGCTAACACATGTCATAAAAATGAGTATAAGAGCAATTATAACGATAACACAATATAATATAAGCTGAATCATAATCATGCAAATAATCCCTCCGAATCAATATATGTCCAATGAGAAAACACTGATGCAAATCTGGGCACTACTAGCTGCTCTGCACATGGCTAAATGGCTACATTAGTCCTCAAATCATTCAGTTCTAACATGGGAGAGTACTATAGTCCATCAAATAAATATTGATCCATCATAAATGCTCATCTCAGCATCTCATATGTAGGGGAGCTCGCTGAAAAATGTACTGAATCTGAAAAATAGAATATGGTAGCCCAACTACTATATATGTGATAATAGTGAGCTCAACCACAGAGCTATGGACCCCTACACCAGATCTGGATTGGATTCTAAAACATCCACACAAGGAAGCATCCCCTTCTCTGCTACACAGTCCATCGGGCTATGTCTTCCCTTCCAGTGCTCTTCAGGGTGTGCAAAGAAGAAAACCGACCCCTTTAGATCTGTCTATGAGGTTCCTTCCTACACTAGATTTATCAAGCTAGTTTCCACTCCAAGCCAGTTCAAACCAAAACAAAATATTCGTACACAGCAAAATACAAGTTTTGGGGTTGATGAAAAATGTCATGGGAGCCAAAAACGAAAATGGCGATTGGGGAAAAATGACCCGAAATGAGCAATTCGTTTCAACAACGTTCTATGGGCTTCAAGTGGGCATAAATGACTTCTTCAGCCCCTAAATTTGTGGATCTATTCTCCCATTAGTTGTACAACACACTACAACAAAAACTGGATTTAGCGTCTCTTTTTGCATCCATTTTTGTGTCTAGACCATCTTTCAGTGTATTTTTCTTCATTTTTTGGACAAAATGGTGCAATTTCACGGGTTGGTGCTATTTTAGGCGTTTTTTGCGTCCTTTTTCTAAATATGGCGCAATTTGTGGCGTAATTTCCACAGGGTTTTGCACCTGGTTATGCGCCAGGTTTTGCATCAGGTTTTGCGACAGGTTTTGAGCCTAGTTTTGCACCTAATTTTGCACCTAGTTTGTACATCTACTCTTGTTGCACCCCTTTTTACGTCCATGTTTGCCTCAACTTTTACGTCCTTGTTTTCATCCACTTTTACATCCACTTTTGCATCCACTTCTGCTTCTTTTTTTGCATCCCTTCCTGCGCCAAGTTTTGCATCAAATTTTACATCATGTTTTGAGTCTAGTTTTGC
>LPNX011218594.1:0-91576 GCA_001517045.1 Pseudotsuga menziesii
AAGGATAGGATTGAATATGACAACCCCAAAACTCTAGAAGAAGCTATGCGAAAAGCAAATTTCTGTTTTGAACAGAATAAAAAGAAGGAAGGAATAGCCAATTGGAAGGCTAAAAAGAATGGAAATCATGCCGAATACAAGAAAAAGGAGTTTATACCTCAGAAAGGTTTTAAAAACAGCAAGAATAGAAACCATTCTAATGGTAAGAACTTTCAAGGAAGCAAAAATGGTGCTTCAAATAACTCTAATAATTTTAATGGCAGCAAGGAGGGTTCCAACAATTATGGAAATTTTACTAAAAATTTCGAAAGGAAGGAACCTGTAAAATGTTGGGAGTGTAATGGCCCCCATTATGCGTCAGTTTGCCCAAACCGTAAGAAGGCAAACAGCAATGTTCACACAATACAAGATGAAATGACAGTTGGAGATTTTGCGAGGACAATGCCCCGGATCAATGTTGCACTGGAAAATCGACAAGCTGAGTACCAAACTTCCATGGTGGAAGTAGAAGGTATGGTTAACAAAATTTCTGTAACTATTTTGATAGATCCAGGTGCTAGTTTGAGTTATATTTCACCGCAGATAGTAGAAAAGTGTCATCTGAATGTTGAAAATTTTGATAACTCTTGGATGGTACAACTAGCCACAGGGGAAAAAAGAAAGGTAAATTGTTATGTTAATGATTGTATGGTAGATATGAATGGTTTTAAAACTGCTGTTAAATTAAATGTGCTACCACTTGGTTCTTATGACATACTTATAGGTATGGACTGGTTAGAACAACATAGGGTAGTGTTAAATTGTTTCGATAAAACGTTTACATGTGTGAATAATCATGAACAACCTGTAATAGTTAAAGGAATACCTAGAAAGACTGTAGTTAGGCAGATTTCTGCCTTGCAGCTAAAAAGAGCAATCAGGAAGGGCTGCAAAGCTTATGCTGTAATTATTACAGATGAGGCAAGTAATGTTGAAAAAGATAAAATAAAAATAGAAAATATTCCGGTATTAAATGAATTTATTGATGTTTTTCCGGAGGAAATTCCAGGGTTACCTCCTCGGAGGGAACTAGATTTCACAATAGAGCTGGTGCCAGGTGCTGTACCTAGCTCGAAGGCTCCATACAGAATGAATATTCTGGAACTTAACGAATTAAAAACACAGTTAAAGGAATTAATCGATAAGAAATATATTAGACCTAGTGTTTCCCCTTGGGGAGCACCAGTAATTTTTGTTAAAAAGAAGGACGGGACTATGCGACTTTGCATAGATTACCGTCAGCTTAATAAAATGACGATTAAAAATAGGTATCCTTTGCCCCGCATAGACGATCTGTTTGATCAGCTGCGTGGAGCTACAGTATTCTCTAAGATAGACCTGAGATCAGGCTATCATCAAGTGAGAATAAAGGAAGAAGACATATTTAAGACTGCATTCAGGACGAGATATGGACATTACGAATTTGTCGTAATGCCATTCGGACTTACTAATGCCCCAGCCGTCTTTATGTGTCTAATGAACAACATAATGCATAAATACTTAGACAAGTTTGTTGTTTTATTCATTGATGACATATTGATTTACTCGAAAAATGAAGAAGAACATAAGGAGCATTTACGGATAGTCTTACAGGAACTACGAGAGCAACATCTCTATGCGAAGTTCAGTAAGTGTGATTTCTTCAAGGATGAAATCCAATACCTAGGTCACGTAGTGACTAAGGAAGGGATTTCAGTTGACCCTCAAAAGATCAGGGCAATTGAAGATTGGCCAGTACCTAAAGACGTAACAGATGTTAGGTCTTTCATGGGGATCACCGGTTATTACCGAAGATTCATAGAAGGTTTTTCTAAGATAGCCAACCCAATCACTTCTTTACAAAAGAAAGGTAAGAAGTTTGATTGGAACGTAAAATGCGAAGAAAGTTTTAAGAAACTAAAAACTTTATTAACAACTGTGCCAATTTTAAAAATAGCGGATCCCAATAAGGATTTCGTGGTTTGCACAGATGCTTGTAATGACGGTCTAGGTGGAGTACTGACTCAGGATGGGCATGTCATTGCCTATGAGTCTAGGAAGTTAAAGACTCATGAAAAGAATTACGCTACATATGACTTAGAGCTGGCTGCTGTTATTCATGCCTTAAAAATGTGGCGACACCACTTAATAGGCAGAAAGTTTACTTTAATGACTGATAACAAGGGTTTAAAATATCTTTTGTATCAGCCTAATTTAAATGCAAGGCAAGCCAGATGGTTAGCCTTCCTAAGCGAATATGATTTCGAAATTCAACATATAAAAGGGAAGGAAAACAAAGTAGCTGATGCTTTGAGCAGAAATGCAAAATTGAATTTCACAACAGCAATCAGTACTTATAATTCTGATTTAATTGAACAGCTAACTGAAAGTATAAAATCTGATGAAAATTATCAAAAGTTACAAGATGTAGCTAAGGAAGAACCCATAGAAAGTTTAACTAAAGGGTATAGTTTAAATAAAGAAGGGTTTTTACTGTTTAAGGACAGACTTTACGTGCCAAATGTATCAAAGATTAAATTGCTGATTTTGGATGAAGTACATAAAACCACTTATTCAGGGCATCCAGGTTATCAGAAAACGGTCACTATGTTAAGAAAAGATTACTTTTGGCCTAACATGAAATCTGAAACAGCTGAGTATATAGCTAGATGTTTGGACTGTCAACAAGTAAAGACAGAACATCAACATCCAGCTGGGTTATTGCAGCCCTTGCCTATTCCTAGCTGGAAGTGGGAAATAATCAGTTTAGATTTCATTACGGGATTACCCCGCAATCAAAATCAGAATGATTCAATTATGGTGGTAGTGGATAAATTAAGTAAAGCAGCACATTTTATTGATGTTAAAACCACTTTTAAGGCTGCAAATATAGCAGACATTTTCTTAAAACATATTTTTCGGCTACATGGTGTACTGAAAGTGATTATTTCAGACAGGGATCCTAAATTCACTGGGAATTTCTGGAAATCCTTGTTCAAAGGGTTAAATACCACTCTGAATTTCAGCACCTCTTTTCATCCTCAGACGGACGGACAAACTGAAAGAGTTAATCAAGTGTTGGAAGATCTGTTGAGAATGTATGTTAAGGACCAGCCTGGTAAGTGGGAGGATTATTTACGTTTAGCAGAATTTGCATACAATAACAGTTATCAATCTTCAGCTAAGTTCAGCCCTTTTGAAATTTTATATGGGCGAACGTGTAACACTCCTATATCCTGGAATAATCCAGTAGATAGATTAGTGTTAGGGCCCGAATTATTAAAAGAAATGGAGAAGATTGTAAAACAGGTGCAGGAGAACTTGAAGGTTGCCCAGGATCGGCAAAAGAGTCAAGCAGATCTGAAAAGAACTCCTAAAGAGTTCCAGGTGGGTGAGCATGTGTTCATCAAGGTAAGACCACAGAAAAGTTCCCTAAGATTGGGGAGTTGTGCGAAATTAGCACCACGTTATTGTGGTCCCTTTGAAATTTTATCTAGGATTGGTCAAGTTGCTTATCAGTTAGCATTACCACCAAATTTAAAAGTGCACAATGTTTTTCATATTTCTGTTTTAAAAAAATATGTACATGATGCTACTCATGTGATTGATTGGAACGTTGTACAGGTAGAACCAGAAGGGGAATTTCTGGTGGAACCGGATTGTATCCTCGGGAGGAGGGAAATTACTCTTCAGAACCGCACAATTGGACAGCTGAAGGTGCAATGGAAGCACCTTAGTCCTGAAGAAGCTACATGGGAACTGGAAAGTAAGATGCAAGAGGCATACCCAAATTTGTTCCAGGAGGCTTGGGGGTCCTGAGGAGTCGCTCTTTGAGCGCACTCCAGGAGTTGGTAGGGAGGAACGGCCTCCCATTGCTGTTGTTGTCCACAGCATTTAACAGGTTTTTCATTCATATCTTTATGTCTTTCTGTATATAAGTAGATAAATATTATGATTGTTTAAATATCTAAAAAGAATTGTTTAGAACTTGAAATGTTAGTGAAAAACTTGTTAGTATTACCGTGTTTTTCCACACCTGATATCATCAGGTAGTACTCTAGCACAGTATCTCAAAGCTTAGAAGAAGTATTCCTCTAAACTGAGTTCCCTAATTTATTTACATTTATCACATTTGTTTTACTGTGTATTTTATTTTATTTAGCTATCCTTCTATAGCTTTTATGTTAAATCTAAAAACTGTAACTCTGTTTCTCTGGAAAATTTTAACTGTACTTGAAAAAGAATGATTTAGCATGCTTGTAATATGAGTTATACTCATTCTCTTCTGTTTAAAGTAAATACATTATAGATTAAGGATTTAAGCATTATCAGTATGGTGTAGTAATCTGTATAGTAGTAAAAAGAACCAGAATTCTGTATACCAGTAATGTTATCAGATCAAACTACAACATACTTCATAAACTGTTATCTTAAAAAAAAAAAAAAATTATTTTATGTCCAAATGTTTATATTGATATTACAAAGAGTTTACTTAAATATTATATAAGAACTAAAAGAGACTTTAAAAATTCAAAAATCAGTAATAATACATCACATTTAAACAATACTCCTAATTACATCATGAAATAGTATTGTTATCTAAGTAACTGTATTTCTAGAAATTATAATAAAACATGAAGTTATATATATAATAATTATATAGATAAGTACATATAAATAGATATCTATTATATTAACATACATAATAGAAGTAATATATTTATGTTCTAGTTTTAGAATAGGATATAGATAAATGAGGTTACTTACGAACCTAATATAAATACAAGAATATCATAACAGAATGTTTACATAATAATAATTATTATAAAATGCAACAGTAAATGCAACAGTAAATCATAACTGTAGATTTAGGATTTAGAACCCTAAACATTTAAACTATGCAACTATAGTAAGGAAATCATAAAGCTGGACATTATAACTCTACTTTTATTTTATTCGGTACATTACTTATATATTATAGATTCTAAATCACAATTTAAATAAACAAAAATCAAGACATAGTTGTATATATATATATATAAAATAGAATTAAAAATACAAAGTACAGAGTGCTCCATCATGGAGCTTGAGTTTTATTAAAAACTAAACTAAAGAAAACTATATAAAAACCATTTAAAACATTTACAGCTGGGTTAATAAAATGATAACCAGTAAGTATTTCTTTATGATAACTATTCATTACAGCAAGAAAGAAAAATCAGTTGCGCACATCATATTTAGCGCTGAGAGATAAATATTACTCAGCTCGATTAAATACTTGGAAAATAATTACTGGAACCATTTTAATAACCCTTAACAGCAAATATAAGGCCGATGGCCTATAAAGACAAACGCAAATAACTGTAAAAGCAAGGCTCGCAGCCTGTATAAAACTCTTCACATTTTAAATAACGCAAAGGCTATAAGCCTGTAAACCCTGTTTTAAAATCAAAACCTGTAGTAAATAACCAGTTTACATCCACGGCCGTAGCCGGAAAAACTCTTAAAGAGTTAGGGTTTAATCCGAAACCAAAATTTTACACCTATCAACCCTCGCCACTCTAATTTACAAGTAAACTATTAAATACAGCCTCGGCCAAGAGCCGTATAACCTTTTATCACAGGGATATACCCTAGTGAACATTGGAGTAATCTACAGCTAGCGTAATAGCAGAGAAACTAAGAAACCGTTAAGTGCACCCTGTCAAAATAACAGCAAGGAGACGTGCATCAAGAACCAGGCTTACCGTGAAGCGTTGCACCATAACTCTTATTTGATCTCATCTGTGGCAAGAAGTGCAAGCCGACCTTCGAACGGCAGTAAGTATTTAAAGGGCAACCTGCCATCGAAGGGCCTTCAATGTTAGAAAACCCTAACCAGTTTAAAAATCAAACTAATGATATAGGCCTCATAGACTCGATTTGGTCATCAATGAATGATGCTATATCACAATATCAACAATTAGAGCACCTGGAGGATAATCCCTTGATGCCTCTCTCATTGCATGTTTAAAACATTGTTGTTGATCCTATCGTCAAGCTCTCAAAAGTTTTACTTTTCGATGCACATTAATCTTTAGGCTTCGTATTGCCTTTAACGCCATTTATATCTCTATCCCACATTGATTGTGGGAATGTATAAAATTCTTTTTACATACATGTGTGTTCTTTATTACATCAACACATTGTGCACATTATATACTATAGTGGCCATGCGATGAACTCTTTCAACACTAGATTTGGTTATGAGTTGTGGTTGGATATGGTGTACTTGCAAAGACAATAAATGTAAATATTGGGCTCAACCAAGCCCCAATATTTTACAATTTATATTAACAAGAAACCATATATATATGACAACTCGAGGCATTAAGGACTAGAGTGGAATAGTATAGTCCCCTTAGAAAAGTCCCATATCTAGAGGTATTGTGGTATTAGGAGCTTGATTAGGTGCCCTTTTGCATGGTAAACTTAAAGGGCATGTGATGATGTAAGTCCAAAATCCTATCCACAATACAATTGTTTTTAATTGGATCTCTAGCCCATTATTGTTATTTTCTTAGTAGAGTGAGTTTGATTTGTGTTGAGAATTTAGAGTTTTCCCACCATATTATTCAACCATCCTCACCGTGAATCTATGGATCTAAGTTCCAAACTTTATTTAATCAATGAGGATTGATCCTCACAACTAAGATACAAAACTTTATCTTAAATAAAAATAAAGAGCGGTTGGGGGATTCATCCCCGATAGTCATAGTGGATAATGGTGAGAGATCATATGAAACTAGATAATCTGGAAGGTTGTAGGTTGTAGAGTGTGCATTATTATGAGAAAGGATCACTACTCTTTATCGACATAAATCCCATCCAATATTTTCTTAAACTCTATAAATTCTTAACTAAATGACTAATGGAATCATACTCCATAATAAAGACGATTACCTCTAATTGGGATAGAATATTGGTAATATTTCTAGTTCACAAATATAGTACTAGGTATCTAACTAAACAATCCATGATAATGGATCTTTGAATAATTTTATTATGGTTTAATATATAATCTGGTAAATGCACTTCTATCTAATTATGAAAAAAATAAACAACAAAATATCAAAGTGAAGTAACACATTCAACCACAAACAATTTTCAACACATATCGACCCTAGAAAATCTACTCCAAGAAAAATATAATGATGAAATAGCTTCGACTATGTTTTAATCATTCTTTTAAAAGACGAGAATTATATATTACAACAACTCCATTGAGTATAGAATATTGTGTAAGTGAATATAGTTTCTATAACATTTTTTTCCTGTGTCTTGGCTTGCAATCTTCATCTAGAATGAGAATTGTCTAGACTCCAATCTAGATTAATTCTACTAGTTTTACTTCCAGGAGGAGAGGAAAGGGCTGAAATGAATAGTGACATTGCAAGGGAGTCCATGTACAGGTTTCCAAGTGAAGATGCACTTGAGGTCACTATGGAGGTGGCAAAGGAAGTGAAAGAATAGATGGAAAGCTACGAGAAAGCTTCACTTGAGAAACATAATAACTTGAAAGAAACAAAAAGTCATAAGAAGATTGTGACATTCACAGATCGTCCTCAATCCAAAGTGGCAGATGATCACAAGCAAAAATCCACAGAATGGAAGAATTCCTAGTTGTGCCAATTGATTGAAACTTTTAATATGCCTAATGCTTCCAGCTAAATTTAAAACACCAAATAATACCAATTGTTGAAGCCATTCCACAAGTGAAAGCAAATTCAAATTTCCTAGACTCGACCGAGTCGATCTAATTACTTTCCCTCTCCAAAAGCAATGAATTTACACTTATCTAAGGTCTATTTTTCAGGTATATTGAGTAGCAACATGCATTAAATGTAGGGAGCAACAATTTGATGACAACAGTACATTGCACTTGTTTTTTGGGTGAGTACATCAGATAAATTTTGAGAAGTTTATTATCTGATTTCTGAGGAGTCCATAGTCTTGAGGTTTGAGAGAGTCAAATTTTTTCAAGCTAGTGAAAAGTGAGCTCTGATTTTTTCGCTCAGTTGAGGTAAATTCGTGGGTAAAAGGAGTAGCAGTATATGAAAACAAGAAGTGGTACATTTCTCCATCCACATGAAAACGGAATTAACCCACATGTGATTAGTGAAGGGAATAAAACTTGGTTTCTAGTCCTTTCTCCAGTTTGGTTTATTATTGACTAAGATTGAACTCAATGAAACTTATTGAGACTGAATGATACTTGGTACCTGGTCCAAAGAACTAGGGATTGAACCTATATATGATTGATTAAGTGAAATAAATTGGATGCCTAGTGCTTTCTCCAGTTTGATTTTCTATTGATTGAGTTTGAACTCTAGGGATTGAACCTATATATGATTGGTGAAGTGAAGGAAACTTGGTGTCTAGTGTTTTCTACAATTTGCTTTGCTATTGACTGAGTTTGAACTCATCCTTACTCTTTGGTCAAATTGGCTTTAGTTCTATGTGAGGGCAAGACTAGAAGAGTCTTTCTATTTGCTTCCAAGTACTTTGAATTCGTCTATATCACTCTTATTCTTAAGAAAGATAAACCATATACATTTATTGATTATAGGCCTATATTTCTTTGTAATCTCATGTATAATATCATTACAAAGATTATAGCAAATAGGATGAAGCCTATCCTTGGAAGGTGTATTTTTTAAGATCAGATTGGTTTCTTATTGAATAGATAAGTCCTGTATGCGGTTGGAGTTGCAGAAGAATGTCTTCATTCAATAAAAATGAAGAAACAAAATGCTTTTATTCTTAAGAAGGATCTTATAATGTCTTATGATAGGGTGGACTAGTCATATTTGATATTTATCCTTATCCATATTGGTTTATCTATTGAGATGACAAATTGAATTATGGGTTGCATCACCTCTACTAGATATACGGTTTTGATTAATGGAACTCCTACCTCATTTTTTAGTAGTAATATAGGACTAAGACAATGTTGTCCTCTTTTGACTTATTTCTTCATCCAGCTATTGAAGGGTTGAGTCTTCTTATAAAAAAGGAAAAGGAACAAAATAAATTTGAGGCTTAAAGGTGGTGATGTCTATGTATATTACACATATGTTGTTCATGGACAACATTCGTATCTTTGGAGAAGGTTCTTACTCTGAATGGAATCATTATCATTCTATTATCTCCTTATTTTGTGATGCTTCAGGTTTGGTAGTCAATGTTCAAAAATCCAATTTTGTGTATTCTTGCGATGATATGGAAATTAGAAACCAGATTGCTTCTCTGCTTCCTTATAATATGACTGGGTTAGAAGGGCGTTTTAAGTATCTTGGATTCTTTTTGAAACCAAATGGGTATAAAAAAGGTGAATGGGAATGGTTAATTAAGAAGACTCAGAGGAAAATTAACAGTTGGTCATTTCGATGGCTGTAGCTCGGAGGAAGATTTTTTTTGGTAAATTATGTTCTACAAAGCATTCCATTTTTTTGGTTTTCTTTACTTATCATTCAAGAGTCTATGGTTTCTGAGATAAGAAAGAAAATCTTTCAGTTTTTATGGGTTGGAAAGTTGGAATATTAAAAATTTCATTTGACTTCATGGGAGAGTCTATCAAAAGCCAAAACTGATGGTAGGACGAGGGATCAAAAATATAAATTGGTTCAATAGGGATTTATGTGAAAAGATTTTATGGAGAATCTTATTCGATGAAGGTTTGTGGGAAAAAATTGTGAAAGCTAAATGTTTAAACATGCTGCTATGGTCCATTGGTTTCTGGATGCAATGAAGAAGGTTCAAAATGTTTCATCTATTTAGAATAGTTTTTTGAAGTCTTTCCCCATTATTATCCAGTTGATCTGTTGGGCGTTTGGCTGAGGTACTCAAGTATTTATTGGTTTTGATCCTTTTATTGGTTTATGAGAATATTATAGGTTATCTTATGGACTGGTGGTAGAACTCCATAGAAGGAACATCTTTGGGGTTGGAAAGGGAACTAATACAAGAGTGGAGTTGGTTGCCTTATGGGGACTTCTTTGGTTTGTTAGGCGAATGGGACTTGCCTATTTTTTCATTGTTGGAGATTCAAAATCTATTACAGATTGGGCTAGATGGGTAACTGCACTTCACTCTTTCTTATTGGAAAATTTGATGGAAAATGTTATAAAGTTGATATCTGAGTTCTCACACATTACTTTTTAGCATATCTATAGAGAATTAAATGATGAAGTAGATATACTTTCAAAAAAAGGCATCAATGAATTGGATGGAAATATTTATGTTAAAGAGCTTAGAGATGAAATGCATGTACAATCGAATAGAATGAAGTTCTTTTTATTTAAGAGTTGTTCATCTAGTAAACTTTACTAATAGCTTGTTTTTTTGAGGTGGCATATTTCTTGTTTTGTTATCGTTGTTATGATATGTTTTTTCCTATAAGAGCTATAAAAATGTCAAAATAGTGTTGGGAGGAGAAAATATAAAGATCTTAAGATTTTGTTTTATTAGAGTAATTTATAATTTATTTTGAATTATGAGAAGAACACATTCTTTAAAAAAAATGCAATTCGTTGATACAACTTTGTTTTATTAAAGTTGTCTTTTTAGAGGTTGAAAAACAAAACCATAATCCTGGTGATCAAAAGAGACACGTTGGTCTATCATCTCCTTTCTTAGTTGCTTTCTGTAGTTACTTAACCCTTTGAACTTTCACTAGGTAGGCAGTCACCCGGTGAAACTGAAATCCCTTGTGGTGGCGAAGAATGCTAACTCGAGTGAAGAAGGATATGAGATGGCGTGTAAACAAAGCCGATTGAAAGAAGCCATGTGCATTTTGCATTTGATGGATGAACAAGTAGATTGCTCTGCTTATCATTCTCTCTTGTGGGTATGCCTCATTGATAGAGCTTTGTTGGAGGCCAAGCTGGGCCATGCTCACATCATCCAGAGTGCTTTCAAATTTAATTGCACTGACATGGCTCTGCCCAATAAAATCCTAAGCGTGTATGCCAAGTGCAAGAATTTAATCAATGGTCACAAGTTTTTGGAGCAAATGCCTTAGTGAAATGTGGTCTCGTGGAGTATCATGATTGCAGCTTACTCTAGGGCTGGCCATGGAAAAGAAGCGCTGACACTTTTCAATCAAATTCAAGGAACAGGTATCCTCCCCAATCAATTCACTCTATCTAGCCTTCTTCCAGCATGTACTCACTTGGAAGCAGTAGTGGAGGTTCGTGAAGAAATAGTCATAAGTGGGTCACACTCTGAATTTTTTGTGGGGAATGCACTTCTTTACATGTATGCAAAATATGGGAAGATCAACACTGCATGTTATGTGTTTGACAAATTTCGTAGACGAGATGTTGTCACATGGAATGCTATGATTGTAGGATATGCACAGAAGAGGTATGTTAATGAGGCTCAGGACCTGTTTGACAAAATGCCTAAATGAAATGTGGTCTCCTGGACATCAATGATTGTGGGATATGCACAGAATTGCATGGTTGATGAGGCTTCCAAACTCTTTGATGAAAATCCTAAAAGGAATGTGGCATCTTGGACATCAATGATTTTAGGTTATGCTCAGATTGGACGTGTTGATGAAGCTTACAAACTTTTTGAGAAGATGCCTAAGAGGAATCTAGTCTCTTGGACTGCAATGAGTACATGATATGCACAGGATGGGCATGTTGATGAGGCTCTGAATCTCTTTAAAACAATTCCACTACGAAATGTGGAATCGTGTAAAGCAATGATTGCAAGATATGTACATAACGGCCAAAATGAAGAGGCACTAAAGCTTTTCCAAGAAATGCAAAGGCATGACATGAAGCCAAAATCAATGACTCTTTCTAATGTTATTGTAGCATGTATCGATCTGGTAGCATTGGAATAGGGCTTGGAGATCCATGAAGAAGTAATCAAGAGTGGATTTCAATCTGATTTGTTTGTGGCTAATGCCCCTATAAACCTATATGCGAAATGTGGGAGCATAGAAGTTTCCTGCAACATGTTTAACAAAATGGATCACAAATATGTGGTGGCATGGAATGCAATGATTGTAGGCTATGGTGTGTATGGATTTGGTAAGGAATCCCTAAGGCTCTTCGAACAAGTGCAACACTATGGAATATCACCAGATCATGTTACCTTTGTCAGAGTTCTTTCTGCGTGATGCCATTCAGGCCTAGTGGCCTGTAATAATTTAATTGCATGATTCATTATCATCAGATTACACTCACAATGGAGCACTATGCTTGCATGGTTGACCCTTTCGTCCAAGCTAGGAATCTAGATAAGGAACACAATTTTATCAATAGAATGCCAATAAAACTTGATTATATTGTGTGGAGTTCTTTGATTGCTGCATGTAGAATCCATAAGAATATAAAGTTAGGGAAATTTGTTGTAGAATGCCTCATTGAATTGGATATCCAAAAATCCGCACTTATGTGGCTCTATCAAACATCTATGCTACAGCAAGACAGTGGGATGGCATCGAAAAAGTAAGGAAAATGATGAAAGATGAGGGGGTAAGAAAGGAACCCGAGTGTAGTTGTATTGAGGTAAATAAATAGGTGCATGCCTTTTTTGTAGGAGATAGATCACACCCACAAATGCAACAGATCTATAAAAAGTGGGAAATGTTGTCTCAGCAGATGAAAGCAACAGGTTATGCACCTACATGAGATTAGAGCTAAATGATGTGGAGTAGGGACAAGACGACAACTATTTTGGTGATCATGAACGTTAGTGTGCAAGCACTTTGCTAGAAAGTTCATATTCATGATTGTTTCCAAAATAAGTCCTTGCCATTGCAGCAAGATTTGAATATTAATATGAATCCCAGGTATGTCCAATGAATAAAAATAATAATTATTTTCTTGAAAATTTGATGACTTAGTTCATATTTATCGGTGTCTTTAGTTATTACATTTCTGTTTTAATATAAATATTTGAGTTTTTGGGCGTTTATAAATGGACTGGTATCAAGTATATAAAGTATATCAGAAATAGTATTATCTGGACTGTCCTACCCTTCATAGTAGTAGTAAGAAGGGTCAAAATCAAATATGGTCAGATTGGTCTATAAAACAATCATTTTTGGGCAAGGAATGAAGGCTGAACAACAATAAAATTATGCTTCTAGGGAATTGCCTAACCTAATATCAATAGTAAAAGGTTCTATTTCCAGTTCTGGGTATAAATTTGAAGCGATTTCTTGAGGATACAACCCTAAATCCATCCACTTGTGTGTATCTCATACTCCTCATCCTCTTGTTCAATTCTGGGCAACTTTGTTGATGAAAACAACCTTTAGTCTTCTTTCATCATAGGGGGTAATCCACAAGTTTGAATTAGTTCTTCAAGCTCTTCCTTCAAAACTTTGTGGTGTGCTTGTCTAACTACAACCTTCAGCTATATTTTATGCTCTAGTGTGAAACCTTAACTACCAAACACTAGATTTTGTCACAAAAAATGAATGAATACAATCACCCACTTTGCCTTATTTTATAGATGAAGAAAGAAATGGTTTTACAAATTTAGAAACCCTAAATTTAGAGGAACCCCAAACCCTAAATTTAGCTAGAATACATCTGTATTTTATTGACTGGAAGAAATACAAATTACAATGCTCTAGCACAAAACCATAACTGATAATCACTAGATTTGTCAAAAAACTGAATGAATACAATCACCCACTTTTCCTTCTTTTATAGATGAAGAAAGCAAGGGTTTTACAAATTTAGAAACCCTAAATTTAGAGGTAACCCCAAACCCTAATTTTAGCCTAGTGTAGAGCCTCCAAAACAACTAGAGGAGGTTACCTAGATAGAGAACCCAACTGCTAGATCTCTATTTGTATCGCAAACTGTTGCTTTCATAGAGAATTATATTTCACTGCTTTCTTATTTAAATAACAATGGAGTCTAATGCTCAATCATATAACTTGCAGAGAATTTAACACAAGCTTTGTTGTTTCTTTCTCATTTCATGGAAGATGTCCATGGGGTATTATCCTGCATACCTATACATTTCCATATGAACAATTTATTGAGAACTTATTCATTGATACTAATGAATGAAAATTAATTTTGCAATGAATTCACCTCAGATGAAGGTGAAAACACTATAGAATTGCACTGGTACAAGTGGAAGTGTAATTTGCATCATATAAGTGCTCTTCCTGAGAATTTGATTAAGATGTATGAGGCTCCCTATTTTTCATCTTTTATTTTGATGCTGTTCAAAATAGTTATGTCAATTCTATATTCTCTAATGGAACTAAGCAAGGAAGGTAAAAGGTCTCAAAATTCAATAAAATTTCATTTATTTTATTGTGTCTAAGATCAATGTGTAAGAAAACTTTCCTCATATACTACTCATCTTAGACTCTTCACCGCTAGTTTTTCTTTTTCTTTGAGAGCTTTAGAACATTGGTTGGCCCTGAAATTTTGTAGAAGTTGGTATGGATGCATACATCAGATTCAAAATGTGTAGACATTTGTTGATGTATCTATTTTGGCCCATTGGTGAGATACACACAGTTTGCAACCCAAAAAAATATAAAATGTCTTTTATGCATACTATTTTCCTATGATAAAATAGAAAGAACCAATAGTACCCCCCTCATACATTCACCATATTTCCAAAATGCACACTTGTTACCCATATTTTTACAAATAATTGTTTTGCTATTTTGTCATGGATTGTTACCCATGCAACCGAAACATCCAGACCTATTACACATTCAATTAACTATTCTGTTATTTTATTATAGATTATTATCCATGCAATTAAGCCCTGGTCAAGTGTCTTTCCAGTAAGTTATCAAATCAAAAGATGCTCTACTCTGACCAAGAAGTAAAGATAGCACCATATACTATCAAAGCAAAGAAACATCAAATAGAGGATTGATATAATCCATCCAGTTCAAATATCTTTTAGAGGATCCTAGGCTACAACTGCTAGAGCCAGTCACATCTTCTAAAACTCAATCGAGATAAAGAAATTGAAAGGGGCTTCATGATTTAATATTTTTATTCATTTTATTTCTTACATCCCCTTACAAAAGTGTCTATGGGACATAATATCATTGTAAAATTGTAACCAATTGGTCCCAAACAACTTGTTCTAATCATCTGCAATTAGATTCATGGGAGAATATTTGCAGCCTAGGTGCAACCTATCCTACTCTGTTTACTGCATTTGTTGGCAATTTCCAACTTCTAGAATCTCATGTTTTGTAGCCTGGGAGTCATAAGACGTCCCCATGCAATACTACGGAAGCCTCAAAACCTTGAGATATACAGGGAAACATCAAACTTAGGCATCCTTAATGTTACTTCAATAGTATGTGTTTCCCACTGCATATTCAAGGTTCCCTGTTTCTCTATCACAACTCCTATATTTCTTTCTCATATACAACTAATGAAATATTATTTATGATGTCTCTCTAATTTCTAATGCCACTTTATTCTTGATGGTATTTTCCTTCAGATTTTCTTTAGAGCTAACCACGCTTTCCTTTTAATTTATCCTAATCACTTACCTAAATTATCATATTCACTATTGACAAAGTGCATAGGTTTGTAACGTTGGTTCTATATGTAAGCCTAACAAGATCTATATTTTAATAGGTGACCTATGGTAACTTTTCCTTTATTTCTTCCAATCAAGAAAATGGAGTTTAGTAGCTTGAAGCTTCTTCCTCTAAACAAATGGATCCTTTTCTTCATAACACTAACTAGTCTGGAAATTTTAAGCAACTGTAGAGAAACTTATGGTTGGGATATTGGAATTTTTATGATTGCAGGATAGATGGAAACAAAATAATTTTGTGTTCAAATAATACTTTCAAAGTGATTTGCAGGATAAATGGAAACAAAATAGTTTCTTGCTCAAATAATACTTTCAGTCTCTAGAGCTATTGGAAGATGTGATAAGGCCAACTCATTATGTTGTTATCATCTTCTCAAAGCATATTGTCCTCTAGTGGTCAACAATCTATATTGTTAAGAACGCAATAGAAATGAGGTTGCCTACCTCGGAACGTAAGTCTTAAAATTCCTAAAGTCTACCATCATCCTTGGATTGGAATTTGTGAAATGATATTGTTTTAATGGGGTTAACCATTCATCCAACATAGGGTTCTTGACAAGATTGCTGAACCATATTTTATTGCATTCAATTCTTTTTGTAAAACTAACAAAAAAAACCAAAGCTAACAGTTCTGAAAAACCAAGAGAGTATAATCATATTAAACCTTTGTAAGGTCATGTGCAATACATATATAAATTTATAATATTGCTACTATTTTATGACTAATGAGATAAGAGATAGACACTCTATCATGAATTAAAGCTGAGATAGACACTATTAGAATTAACAGCACAGATTTCAACCAAAATTGGCAATTTAAGAAAAAGACCAACTCTTCAAATTGGAGCCAAGGTAGATATGCTGGCTCTCATTCCCTCTTTGGGTGGGGTGGTATGAGTAACTATATTTTGGATTAATGATTTATGATTCTTGATTCTCTATTTTCATAAAATGCATTTTAAAAATACATATAAACTACACATTGAAAACCAGAGTTCGTATACTCTCTTTATGAAAAAGACAATGTGCAACTTTTAAAGGGGATGCTACACTTTCATTTGGGTGAGATCAAAGCTTTTAGATCAGAATTTCCAGCAAATATTTCAACCAGAATTGGCAATTTTAGTAAAAGAGCGACTCTTCAAATTGGAGCCAAGGCATATATGTTGGCTCTCATTCCCTCTTTTAGGAGGGTGGCCTGAGTAACTATATCTTGGATTAATGATTTATTATTCTTGATTCTCTATTGTCATAAGTTGCATTTTAAAAATACATATAGACTACACATTGAAAACCATAGTTCCCATCATCTCTCTTTGTTTGGATATCAGTCAAACCCCACACATCCCATTTGTGCATGTAAATAGTGTAGTGAAAAACTGATCATTCCATTTTCATGGAAACTTAGATATTTTGTCAAGTCTAAAGAGGTGACCATAAATCCCATAACAATAAACTAGGGTACAATTGGCCCCAATTGGAAAGGCTCATTTTTGGGGGACGATAGATGGCCATAGAGTTCAGGGAAACTGTCTGAAATCCATCAGATTGACAACCGTCTCTTTTTATGGGAAAAGGCAATGTGAAAATTTTAATCAAGATGCTATCCCTTTGATTTGAGTAAGAACATGGCTCTTAGATTAGAATTACCAGCACATATTTCAACCAGAATTCTCAATTCTAGAAAAGTTAGACCCTTCAAATTGAAGCCAAGGAAGATATTCTGGGTTTCATTCCCCATGTTAGGAGGGGAGAAGTCTAGATAGCCATTACTTGAATCAATGATGTATGACTCTTGAGTCTTTGTTTTCATAAGATACAATGGAAAAAGAATATATCTATATTACACATTGAAAACCAAAGTTCCTATCCTCTAGCTTTATTTGTTTGGATATCAATCAAACCTTGCAGCCATTTGACCATGTGAATATTGTAGTACAAAATTGATGATACCGTTTTGATAGAGAAAACCAATAGTTCATCTAGCAGTCTGAAGAAGAAACCATCAATTCAATCACATTAAATCTGTAGTACACTCAAACTCAAAATCATATTTCCTCAAAATACTCTTTCTTAAATTTATGTGTTCTAAAAATGCTTAATTTGGGACAATTTCAAATTATGTCCTCAATATGGACTTGAGATAATATTTTCATATTTCTAGTGGCATGAAGCTCCATACTTATTGTGCACTAAGAACTATGGCGTCTGGCTCCCCATCACCATGAAAGACAATTAGCTAATCATATATGCCTCAATCAATTCATATTAGCATCTTGTTGTTTAAAAAATCAAATATCTAGTAATCTTGGTTTTCTTTAGGTGTTTGATTTTCATGTTATCATGATAGGGAAAAATCCATATACATGGCATGAAGTGGGAAACACTCACAAAGGATATGCAAGTTCAAGGGTTGATCTAGGAAATTATTTACTGTAAAAAAATACGTATTTGAATTGTTGTAGGGAAAAATACACTCATGCTTCTGAAATATCTTCGAGGCTCACTACATGCCCAGATTTGTAGTGCAATGTAGTATCCAAGGAATTTATCTGAAAATTGTGTTGTAGTAGCCAAAGAGTTTTTCTGAAAATTGTATTGTAGTGAAAAAACCTGCCCTCAAGGATACATGCTCAGATAGGAGACATACACAACGCCAAAATCATTAGTTTTACATGCAGAGAAAAAATAAACCGTGCCTTAAAATTGTGCACCACAAAAAATCATGGATAGATGGACAGGAGTTTGGGCTCTAAAATAATTTGTACAGACACATAAATGCATGGATGCTGAAATCAATCCATAGAAATAGGCACTTCTGAAGAATGCCTTGGGGCACTTGTGTACATTTGTGACTTGGGATCTTGGTAGGGCACACTCAGCCTAAAATATATTGTCAGGGATGCATCCGTTGGAAGAGTTGGCTGACAGATATGTTGAAGACAAGATGCAAGCAGATTTTATGAGCCTCAGGGTGGCCATGATGGTCTGGTCTTGGGTGTACATGCTACTAAAATCTTTCTTGGAGGAGGGTCATTGGAGTAGAAGGGTTGCAATATGTGGAAAATAGGAACAAGGTTCTTTTGCACAAACTGCTCCAAATTTATAGTTTATTCCACAAAATAATCTAGTGTTCCTACATACCCTGTCAAATGCTACATAATCTGACGGATTCTGACGAAACCAAGCTTCACGACCTTGTTTCCATTAGATCCTTATGTGACCAAATCTTGCATACCAACTTGGTGTTAGGGTGTAAACATATTGATTTTAATAAACCCAATCAAAGAATAATCACAACATAAAAGAAAGACCAATATCACATAAGATATTAAGAAATGTCCATGGGTATGACAAGTATCCTAAATATAGACCAGTGAGCTCCAAGCCTCCAACAATCAAATGAATTTATGTCTTCATATGTACAAATGAGGTTAGACACCTCTTTTAAGTATTTATTACTATATTAAGACCACAAGGGAACACTTTAACTTGCTATGACACAATTCAATATTATGTAGGAAATCCAAAAGGATCCAGTAGAGTAGGAAAGCAACCTATTGGTTGGTCATGTGTCAATCCTGATGGACTTGGAAGACCCTGCTTGCATCAAGGTCTAGGAATATTGTCCTGTTTGGAAAAGGAGATGTAATATTGGGTTGAGGATCCTTACCAGGTTGCATCCAAATTTCACCAAATGTGTGGTGTAGTTTCTAACATTGTCAGCCATTCAATGAGGGAAACTATAGAGTTAAGTGAAATTCTAAAGTTTCAGAAGGAATAAACAGAAGAAATGTCAAAGATCTATGGGGAAAGAGAGGAGTAGAATAGTTTTATCCTCATATTGGAGAGGATATCCATCCTGGAAATGGATGTAAAGTAGTTTTATCCTTCCAGTGGAGAGAATTACCCATTTTGGCAATGGGGCTCAATCTTGACTCTTGAGGGACCGTCACTATTAGTGAGAAAGGCATGCAGGTTAAAGGGAATATTTAGCTGCGATGGTATATCCTTCTTAGATTACCTTTTGTTTCATAGCCTTATTATATCACAGTTTCTAGGTGCACTCTACAGCCTACTATGGATGAGATGTGTAACTTAATGCTAATAAACTAAAATGAGAGAAAATTTGAAGTCCATAATGTGAAAGTGAATAAATAAAATTCTCCAAAATAATAAAAAAGAATATAAAAGATTTGACCATGATAAAAAAATATAATTTAAATTGAATCAGCACAGATCCATCTTAACCCTAATCTTTCAAGCACTGAGAGGTTTATATGTCAGTTTCTTTTTTATCCTACTTTGCCTAATAGATCCGGGGTTATGATGGGTCTACGATGGTATGAATGAAACACCAATAATGCTGCTAGATGATGAGGATTTATTTGTGTTTCATTCTATTGTCACCTTAGAGGGAAGGGTTAATAAAAAACTATAATAGGGTGGGAGGTTTGGCTATATCATTCTGCCATGAGTGGCGGTTTTATAGTTATCTCGCCCTGCAATCCTTGTGGCAGATATCACTGTAATATTTCTGTAAGGATAATTAGAGAACCCTTTTGTTCAGAAAAGAAAATAGGCTCTAGTGGTCTATCCTTTAACAAATATCCTCTTGGAATCTTAGTTTCGAGTTGATATAATTATAATTATGAGAAGAAAAATCATACCTTTGTTGCTTCATGCTTGTATTCTATTATTTTATCCTTCTCCAAGTGAATCTATTGGTTTCCTTGTCCTGATAGAACCTTTACTGGGTTTTTACAATTGTTCTTGTGTGAAATTTATTTTTCTCAAAGTATTTAAATATACTTAACACGAATTACAGTCTAAATGGAAGCTTCCTTTTTGATATTAACAATTTGTCTAAACTGATTAACCTCAGAATGAGATTTGTTCTAGGGAAAATTCACACAGTTTGAGGAGATGGGAAAGCTAGGGAGTCAATTTCTTGTGGGGTTTCACCAAGAACTTGGTTAGTACATTATCATTTTATTGCAGTTTTCATCATTTCTATTGCACACACATTATTGTTTGACTTCCAGTTGCAGGAGTGGTTATCACTACCAACATATTTTATTTTTGTTTATGAAATCGTTATTCTATCATCTATCTTCTTTTTCATGGAATGGGTGTCTTGATGCATTCTGCCTGCTTGTCAGACCTTTCAATGAGATGTTTCCCTTTGTCTTCAATTTGATTATGATCAAGTTTTTTTTTTGTCTAGCAATTTTTTTCTACGGTCTTTTGCCTCATATTTAGGAGCAATAAGAACCACCACCTGTTTGCAACCATTGTTACAATATAAGTAGCTAAAAGAAGGTGGTTACATAGATAAATTAAATTTAATCAAATGAAAGAAAATAATGGAAACTCTTTCTATTTATTATGAAACTACCAATAAATTATAGTACCCACTCATGGCTCCCCAGCACTCATGAATGATAAGAAACCATCCTTATCAATTCACTTACAGGGGAAGCCACCAATATATAATGACATGTAACAATGGAAACACCCTGGAAGGAAGCCCCCATGTAGTGGTTGGGGTATAGATTGAATACCACCATGAACAAGAAAGAGACATTGTATGAACATTAGACATCTATTGATACTTGAATTATAAGCATGTATGGTTGGGAAGCCCCAAAAAGGTGTAAAGAAATTTTAGAATACTCATTTGGATTTCACCTTCTTGTCTCCGAGGGTGTAAAGGTCCATTTCAGGTCCAAACCTACCACAAAGTAGCCTCTACACCTTCCACAGAATCTGCACCTTTTTTAATCTCCTCTATAAGCTTCTCCACATGTCCATACATGGAATAGTACATGAAATGATATTGTTTAAAGAAGGTTGTTACATGCATAAAACTTGCAGCAATTCTACTAGATGCATGTTGAATGGAAGCAATTAATGGGTATAACTTAGTGGTAGTCATAGGTCCAAATATCGGCTGCTATTGACTTATAATCAACTAACTATTAAACAGTGGGGCCAATTTCAAGTGGCTATTCACAAATTCCTTTTATACCCTTGGCTGCAAAGAATACACGTTGGCACACTACAAGAAGTAAGGCTCTTGAAGCCAATGGTGAATATGAAGTTGAATATAAACCTCAATCTAATGAGGAGTATCCAATCTATGATATATGCATGATTATCTAGTTATGGGAAATCGATGCATGGTGCTTGTTTAGTTCCTCCAAAAAAGGCTCTACCTAAGGGTGATTAGTCATGTCGTTGTCGCATGTGAAAAGTTGCAAACACATTTAATAATAAGTAAAATTATCTCATGCATATATTACAAAAATATGGAAAAGATATGATGCAACAAAAAAGGAAAAATCATAGTTTGGAAACTATTCATATATGGGACCTTCCTAACAATCTAAAGTTTAATGGAATAACCCAATGATCTAATCTAGGCTTCACTACAAAATATGGATTTTTGTTTAGTTGATCATAAGGCCAAGCCATAATTGACTGCATATAACTATTATAGTGTTTACGGAAGTAGGTATTCTCATATGATGTATAAGAAAATCATTGACCAATGTGATCATCCTATATACCTCCAAATTACTTGGTTGGAGAGCTAGAGGAAGTTCAAGAATTTCATAGTTTGGCAAGAGCAGTATTATATGAGATGCAATCATTAGGGATGAAATACCTGAAGGAACTGTTAAAAATACATGGAAATTGTCAGCACAGATCCATGAGAATATTACTTGCACTTGGAGAATTTCAGGCTTGTAGTAACCCACAGATTAGATTAGGAGCTCTATATTTTGATATATCAACCAGCACAACAAAATATTGCAGAGAATAGAAACCAACATCATTTAATATTGATTGCGGATTTATGGGAATGCTACCTTGGACAATACGACGCTTTTTCTATGGAGATAAGGTTAAGAAAAGGGACTTAATCCAGAATCATTTTCCCTGTTTCAATAGTTATGTGCATACTTTCATGGTGATATACTTTGGTTGATGGCCTAATATGCCAAAAAGGAGTCTCTAGGACATTTCATAATGAAAAGGCATAACCAAGTAGCACTATTAGATAATGGAGGGGCATTCAAGATCTAATGACGAAACATATAAACATTTAGAATGGAAGAAGTTTATGACTATCATTGGAATCCTAATTATTGACACAATTCTCAACTTGCAAGGATTATGGGTTAAGGAGAATAAGCATCAGATTTGAATTCTTCTCATATTTCAAGAATTTTTTGTCTTTTGTATAATGATATTAGTCATTGTTTGGATTGGTCCATTGGGTTTCTTTTTAATGAATATTTTATGGTTCAATTGTACCTCGAGAACCTATTCATATTTTAAATGAAAAAATGATCGTTCCTATATGAAGATACCTGGTTCATTCATAACAAGATTAAAATGTACTATTTGAGCTCACTCCATGCAGTTTGCATGCCAAATATCTCCAACTAATTGATATCAAATATTAACACCACTTTTATTTCTATTGCAAAGGTCATTTGGGTCATTTGGGAGGAGATATGAACCCATCAAGCTAAGAAGAAACACCCATCCTCTAGGAAACCATTGTTCCCAGACCATTCAGAAGATTTAATGCAATATTTAAGAAGCACATGCATCAATGAATAACTCTCAACTTAGGGAAACCTCCAATTTTTTTATCATGGTGAAAAATGAAATGTCAAGGTTTAGATGCTTTATATGTGGAACTCCCTAGGCTATGAAAATATAATTGGCAGCTAGTACATTCCCCAAGGCTAAGAATACCTATTATGAGGATAGTCTAACTTGAAGGGGCCTCTCTATATATTTTAATATGGTTATTTTTGGAGGAAGCATGGATCTAGCCCGTAAAAGAAGGACGTACCACTCAAGAGGACATTTGGAGGGATATCATGACATATTTCACATGGTTCAAGGTATGTCTCGCATATTTGGAGGCATGATAAATCATCTAATCGATTATTGGCATGATTTACAAAGAAAAGAGGAAGAACTCCCTTCATAATTCAATGGCATTTTCTCTCCAAAGATAAGATCAAATACCATGACTCAAGGGAACACTGTAAATTGGAAAGTGACAAGTGGCGGCAAGAAATCATTCAAACCCTATTGTATGCAATTTTCTCCCTTCAATGAGGAGAAGCCAGTTTTGAGGAGGCTTTTAGTGGCCCTTGAAGTATGGATCTAGAAGCTGCTAAATGTGTTTTACTTTTATTATCGGTTATTGGAGAGAAAAGTGGATATAGCATCCACTTATTGATATTTTATTTCAAGGTAAGTTGAGTTAAATTTAGAGGCTAGGAGGCCCTTTATATTTACTAAAGTCCCATAGTTCAGTTATGCCCTTTGTAAAATTACCATGAATCTTCCAACTAAAAAACTATTTCTTTCTCATTCTACTAGCTTGAAAGCGTGCAATTTTAAAGGTGCATTGGTCCTAGAATTTCCACAACTAAATGGGATTAAAAGGGAGATACAAACCTCTATTTCTCCCTAGATAGTGACAAGATAGCCATTTGTCAAACCACTTTAAAGCCTCTCATATTTTTTCAAGCATAAAATTTCCTCAACAATATTTGTATGTTTAAATTATGTGGTGAGTCTATGATGTCATACAATGAAAACTAACCTCAAATATTGTTCATAGATAGCCTACTGAGATAGAAATGATGGCACATGTACTATAGGAGGAGACAAATAAATATGCCTAGCCCAAAACTGGAAATATTATCCATCCCTCATCCATATATACAGATCCATTTGGAGTGATCCCAGAGTCTGCAAATAAATCGTGATCGATGGATGTAAGTGATATAATTTATAGATTCAAGGAGAGGGATTCATAAACTCTATAAATGGATGTAGTTTAAAATTTGCAGTGATGCCTGCGTGCTAAAATATTTAAGAGTGGGAGGGATATGGTGCATTGATATCTTGGTTTTCCCTTACCATAACATGCCTGCAGGGATTGATATAGCATCAAAGAATCGTCTTCAATATCATGAAAATGTTCTGAAAATATAAGAAATGATATTTGGCAATTGTTGTCTAGGAAATTTAATAGTTCTGAGATAGTGGATGGAAAGATTGTGCAGTTAAATGATATATTCCATCGCTAGAATACGGTTGGATTTAAATGGGAAAATGCAAGGAAATAAAGAGAGTATTTGCTGAATGAATTGTAGAGAAATATTGTCAAAGATGGCCAAATACACATTCTGAATCATAATTAGGTGTAGCAATTTGGATTCACTCCAAAATAAGCTAGATCATCAAAATTCTTATAAATATTAACTTATTGGATGTTCTAGTAATATGTCAATGAAACATAACCCCTTCATTTCTTAATCAACAACTCCTTTATCCTCGAGATAACCTAGCATTTACAATTTATGAAAATTCCCTTGACCTATTATTCATAGCTAAATAAATTCAATTCAACATACAAAGAAAAAAAGGAAAATATTTTAATCATGGATCAATATTATCTCCATATAATATTTTCAAGGAAATATAATTATAATGTCCAAAATTTCCTCTTGATTTGATGTCATACGAATGCCAAGGGAACTTCCCCTAATTGTCTGCTAAATTAAACCTACGAATTACATCCATTTGGCACTCTTACATGATGATCCCTCTGTATTAACCTCAACCTTCATACAAAATTTGGGATTTTGAATTCTGAAGTTTCCCAAAAAACCTAGTTTTTTCCATTGTAAATCCATATTGATAATTCTTTGAATCCCATATACCATGATGACCTAGTATCAAGTGCAACATTGATTTTTAATACCCCAAAATAGTTTCTATTAAAAGTTGTTTTTTTGAGCCTCACAGGATCCACATGATTGTCCATTGAAATAAACCAAAACATGAAAATGAGAGCATTAGAGCCAACTAATAACATGAGAGGATGTCCATGCTAGACATATCAAGATTGATTTTTTTTTAATTGTAATATGGCTTGCTTGAGGCTGCAGAAGAGGGCTATCTGCATTAAGAACACAAGCACAAAACCCTCTACCTATTGCACCTTGATCCATTCCAAGACTCGAAATAAACAGGACAAACATGTAGAGAAACTCTAAAGTCCAAAATGTTTTGGTGAGTTTATTTACCTTTACTTGAAAAAGGAAGAAGAGAGGCTAGTGAAGTATATCGCTAATTTACTAATCTTTGAATGAATTGATAGGCATATGAAAGTAGGAACTGGAGGATAGAATGGGTAGAACAACAAACACAAATTACAATAATATCAAAATTTCTTTCGGCATCCCCTCCTTGAATGAACATAGAAACATAGAAGTAGCACAATAATTGTATTAAAATCTTAATTATAGATTGTAGAGACCAAATATAATGAATCCAAGACCTAAAAGACAGAAAATCTAAGGAAACATGAGAAAAATATCTTGTGTATGAAGGGGGCTGATAGAAATCTAACGGTACCCACCTAAACATAAAAATAAATAATGGGTGCACAACTCAACATACCTTCTGATATTGCTAGCTTCATTGACCATTTCTAATGGCAACAATCACACGGTGTGCAATCTCTTATCCAAACAACTTGTGAAAATAAATAAGATCTTTCTCAATACCTGTATTTTTAATTTTCCTATCCCTCACCAAAATCGTAATCTTCTCCTCGTCCTCCAACTCAGGTCGCGCACCACATCCATCAAAATCTTCGACCCAACTCAGGCCACCCACCACATCCATCAAAAGGTTCTACCGAGGTCTGAAAACCCTTATTGGTTGTGGGATAAATAAATTCCTCTACTAATGATTGCAAACCATGGGGCGGACTGATATCTCTAAACTTGAACAATAGGGAAATTGGAAACACATCACTCCTTAAATAAAGTGAATATGGAACATAGAACTGCAATTGAGGGGCATTTTCATCAAGCTGCCTGTAATTTTCAAGATTTTCCGTCTTTGGAGAAATTTTTCAGATAATCAAGGTTAAAGACAAAGTCCTTCCTAGGTAAGAGGTCCAACAAGAGAATGAAATTAAAGGAATAATTATGTATACTTCCATCATAAAGGGGGGTATCATTTCATGAACCCAACATCACAAAAAATGTTACAGCATCCACATCTGATGCACCCAGCTTGTAGTGAATCCACCAACCAAATACAAACCTGACCTGCATTTCCCAATTTGACGTGGAAAGGAATCATCAGCAGGGGGATAAAGATGAATGCTATAAACCCATGGAGGATAAATGAACTGCCTATGATCTATTTGCTCCATATCTGAGTATGAATGAGCCTTCTACATTTACTCGAGGGTTGGTGAAATGAGTAACAATTGGTGAAGCTATGGTTGGGTGGAGAAGGAAGCCTAGGTGCTAGTTAATGGATTTCGTGATGTCTTCCCTCATGGATCTGCAAGGTCTTGTTAGATATGAATAACGGATCCAAATTTATTTTTCCTCACTTACTTCCATGGCTATGCGTGTGACTTGATCACTGTACCATTATGGTCCAGGTACCCACACGATATCCTTTTTGGATGCTTCCATTAATACGTGTACGACAATTGTCAACATCGGACCTAACCCATTTTGACATAATTCACAAGGCCTCGAATTTCAAATCAGTACTGCTCGTCAATTCCCTCCTGAATTTTCATTAAGCAAATTTCTCGAAAAAATATAATCGCGACGAATGTAATATGCATTGCTATAGTGATGAACGTCCATCGCTATAGAAATGTTATGGACTATGCGTCACTATAACAACAATCGTGAGGGATATTTTCATTTTTTTCCAAAATTTTAAATTGTTTTTCCACGAAAAAATTGATTTTAACTTATTCGTGGAAAACTGTCGTGATACTTTTGAGCCATATGTAGTAGTGTTAGCGTGCAACGATTTAAGGATGAAAGCTAAGTCCAAATAGATTTTCATAATGGTGTAATGAGCTAACACACATAAGCTTTCACTCATAGTGCCATGTTAGAAGGAAAACTAACTTAAGCTAGATTTCCATCATGGTGTAATGTATTTGATGACAATGTGGTTGTGTTAGATGGAAACTACCCTATGGAAGCTAATACACATTAGATTTTACTAACCATGCAATGTTTTAAGAACGAAAACTAAATCTGACTAGATTTCCATCATGGTGCACCGTGATTGATGACAATGTGGTAGTGCTAGATGAAAAACTACATTATGAAAGCTTACACACATTATAGTTCACTCACCGTGCAATGATTTAAAGACAAAAGCTAACTCTAGCTAGATTTACACTAGATTTCCATCATGGTGTAATGAACTTACACACATAAGTTTTCCCTTATAGTGCCATGTTGTTAGAATGAAAGCTAACTCCAGCTAGATTTTCATCATGGTGTAATGTATTTGATGAAAATGTGGCTGTGTTAGATAGAAAACTACCTTATGAAAACTATCAGACATTAGCTTTACTCACCTTGCAATGTTTTAAAAACGAAAGCTAACTCCAGTTAGATTTCCATCACGGTGCATTATGATTGATGAAAATGTAGTTGTGCTAGATGGAAAAATACACTATGAAGTCTTACACACATTAGATTTCCCTCACCGTGCAATGATTTAAGGATGAAAGTTAACTCCAGCTATATTTTTGACACAGTGAATTGTGATTGATGATAATGTGGTTGTGTTACATGAAAAACTACCTTAAGAAAACTAACACACATTAGCTTCCACTCATCGTGCCATGTTGTTAAAATCAAAGCTAACTCCAGCTAGATTTCCATCATGGTGTAATGAGCTAACACACATAAGATTTCCTTTATAGTGCCATGTTGTTAGAAGAAAAGCTAACTCTAGATAAATTTTCATCATGGTGTAATGTATTTGATAATAATGTGGTTGTGTTAGATGGAAAGCTACTTTATGAAAGCTAACAGACATTAGCTTAACTCACCATGCAATGTTTTAAAAATGAAAGCTAACTATAGCTAGATTTCTATCATGGTGCATTGTGATTGATGTAAATGTTGTTGTGCTAGATGGAAAAATACACAATGAAAGCTTACGCACATTAGATTTCACTCACCGTGAAACGATTTAAGGATGACAACTAACTCTAGCTATATTTCCAACACGGTGCAATGTGATTGATGACAATGTGGTTGTGTTACATGAAAAAACTACCTTATGAAAATGAACACACATTAGCTTTCACTCATTATTCCATGTTGTTAAATTGAAAGCTAACTCAAGCTAGATTTACATCATGGTGTAATGAACTAACACACATAAGCTTTCCCTTATAGTGCAATGTTATTAGAAGGAAAACTAACTCGAGCTAGATTTCTATCATGGTGTAATGTATTTGATAACAATGTGGCTGTGTTAGATGTAAAACTACCTTATGAAAGCTAATATACATTATATTTACTCTTCGTGCAATGATTTAAAGACAAATGCTAACTCTAGCTAGATTTCCATCATGGTGCATTGTGATTGATGACAATGTGGTTATGCTAGATGGAAAACTACACTCTAAAATCTTACACATTAGATTTCACTCACTGTGCAATGATTTAAGGATGAAATCTAAATCTAGCTAGATTTATTTGGAGTGATCCCAGAGTATACAAATAAATAATGATCGATGGATGTAAGCGATAGAATTTATAGATTCAAGGAGAGGGATTCATAAACTCTATAAATGGATGTAGTTTAAAATTTGCAGTGATGCTTGCATGCTAAAATATTTAAGAGTGGGAGGGATATGGTGCATTGATATCTTGATTTTCCCTTACCATAACATGCCTGCAGGGATTGATATAGCATCAAAGAATCGTCTTCACTATCATGAAAATGTTCTGAAAATATAAGAAATGATATTTGGCAATTGTTGTCTAGGAAATTTAATAGTTCCGAGATAGTGGATGGAAAGATTGTGCAGTTAAATGATATATTCCATCGCTAGAATACAGTTGGATTTAAATGGGAAAATTCAAGGAAATAAAGAGAGTATTTGCTGAATGAATTGTAGAGAAATATTGTCAAAGATGGCCAAATATACATTCTGAATCATAATTAGGTGTAGCAATTTGGATTCACTCCAAAATAAGCTAGATCATCAAAATTCTTATAAATATTAACTTATTGGATGTTCTAGTAATATGTCTATGAAACATAACCCCTTCATTTCTTAATCAACAACTCCTTTATCCTCGAGATAACCTAGCATTTACAATTCATGAAAATTCCCTTGACCATTATCGTGCCATGTTGTTAAAATCAAAGCTAACTCCAACTAGATTTTCATAATGGTGTAATGAACTAACACACATAAGCTTTCCCTTATAGTGCCATGTTGTTAGAAGGAAAGCTAGCTCCAACTAGATTTCCATCATGATGTAATGTATTTGATAACAATATGGCTATGTTAGATGAAAAATTACCATATGAAAGATAACATACATTGGCTTTACTAATTGTGCAATGTTTTAATAACGAAAACTAACTCTAGCTACATTTTCATCATGGTGCATTATGATTAATGGAAATGTGGTTGTGCTAGATGAAAAACTACATTATGACAACCAACACACATTATATTTTACTCACCGTGCAATGATCTAAGGATGAAAGCTAACTCTAGCTAGATTTCCATCACGGAGCAATGTGATCGTGCTAGATGAAAAACTACCTTATAAAAGCTAATACACATTAGCTTTCACTCATTGTCCCATGATGTTAGAAGGAAAGCTAACTCCAGCTAGATTTGCATCATGGTGTAATGTATTTGATGACAATGTGGTTGTGTTAGATAGAAAAATTGTTAGGATATTTAGAGACTTAGGAGTTAGTTAAGATCAACTTGTGTAATATATCCATTAGGTAAAAGTGTGTTTCTTTAGTATGCATTAGTATGCATTTGTAAATATTCTAATTCGACGGTCACGATATGTTCTAGACATAGAGTGATCCAACGGTTTAACTTCTCTTAGATCATACCTACCATTGATTTTTGGCTTAACACCTGATTGGTATATGATATCTATTTAAAGAGCATAGAGGGTCCTTAGCTAGTTGATCGATTATGAGAAGCTCATGTAACTTTATTTCTTTTGCATAATAAATTGCTCCAAGTAGCTATTTGGCTGGGGCCATGGACTATTTCCCTCTCGAGGGTTTTAACCACGTGAGAAAAATTGGTGTATTGATCTGTGATCTGTTTGTGTGAAGTGGTTGTTCTTGGTGTTCGGTCCTTTGGGAGTATCTTGTGTACCCTAACATGGTATCAGAGTTGAGGTCTCAGGTTCAAATCCCTTGAGCTACGCCGGAGGCAGGGTGTTGGAGTATCGGGTACCTCCACATGGTATAACCGCCGCACCTCTGTGAATATAAAACAAGTGGTTTAACCTCCACTCCTGGTGATAGGGCCTTGTGTTGGGTTTCAAATGTTCATCAACATCTGTAGGTTTTATGAAGAGTTGCTTTCGGATTTGATTAAGATCTAGAATCGGTGTTGCCGAAACTTTGAAAGGGTTTCTCGTTTTGGATTTTTTGTGTATTTGTGGCCTGTGGGATCTATTCCATTGTGTTCAAAGTGTCGTTTCCATTGGGAAATAGTTTTCATTTCACTGAAAACCGTTTCCGTTTGCTCCAGAAACACCCATTTCGGCAAATTTGAAGGTATAATGTTATAGTGACGGATTTATTTTTTTTAAATATCTCATATTTTATCAGTTTATTATTAGATCATTTTTGTTTTAGTCTCGGACTGTTGTTTTCCCTGACTGTGTATGCTCTTTGCCGTGCACCTTGTGCGATCGCGGTGAATCAGAAACAGTAAGGGAAAGTTTTTTTCTTGTCTTATCGGCTACGTATGCTCTTTGCCGTGCACATTGTGTGATCACGGCAAATCAGAAACAGGGCGAAAAATTGAAAACGTAGACTTTATGGGTAAGCTAACCAAGATCTAACCCCTTTGTGTGAAATATTTTTTTTTGTTTTTGTTTTTCGTTTTTTTTTGTGATTTGCAAAAAAAGAAAGCAAGCATGGAAAACAAGAGAGAAGAGTAAAAAAAAAAAAAACCCTTCCTCTTTGCATAGTTTTACGTACCTTTTAAACTTAGCTCACTTGGTCCAAAGTTGCTTTACACCTTGATAAGTCTTGAGTTCAAGTCTTATCAAGTTATTTTTTAATGCATGCAATTTCTATTTTCAAGTTACTTTATTGTAAAAGTGCATCTCACATAAATAAAATAAAATAAAAGTGAGTCACTTAAGTCTTTTAATTTATTGCCGCACTATTTAAAAGTCACATTATTGTAAAAGTGAACATCACTTATTCTACAAAAGTGATTCACTTCAAAGAAACTTTATTGTAAAAGTGATTGTCAAAGGTTGATTTTGGGAAGAGGGGGCTTCTTTTTTTAGTTGGTCAAGTTAATATCTGCCACGTCACTATTGGGTACATCTTCAACATTTTCTTTGATCAAGCATAACTTCATCATCCAGAATCCGTTTTAAGTGCCATTTTTTTAAAACCGCATATTTTTTCGAGCTCTTTGCATATAGACAGTTAGTTTCTGTTCTTTCAACCATTATTTTATAGTATGGCCTCCCCTTGTGATATTATATTTACAAGTTCTAAGTATTTCTCATGGAAATCTCGTATGGAGGATGTTCTACAAAGTAGGGGATTTTCAGGATAACCTCAAGGAAAGAAACAGAACCCACTGATGATGATAAGAAAATTAAATGGGAAAATAGATGTGATGAAGCTCGTGGATTGATTGGGTTGTCAATCTCTACTGATTTGCGATTCCACATATCTGGCATTGATGAACTTGATAAAGCTTGGGAAAAGTTGGAATCTATGTTTGGTAAACACAATGAAATTCGGGGTCATCAACTTGAGAATGAGTTGCTTTCCTTGAATCCAAATGATTTTTCATGCATTCAAGACTATTTATCTAAGTATAAAACTCTTAGACTCTTATGTGCAAAATGCAAGATTAAGAAAGAAGACAAACAATGTATTTATCACATTCTTTCCAAACTTGGACCTGCATATTCTGTTTTTGTATCTACATTCTACTCCATGAAAGAATCCTTGACTACAGCTAACTATCAAGAGCCTAGCCTTGAATCCTTTTGTGATTCCTTAATTAGAGAGCAAGATAAGCTCATTCATTTTGGAATAATTAACAATGCAGATACATCTGGGAAAGCCTTATTGTCCCAACAGAAAGAAAAGTCCAAGCCTCCCAAGAAACATAATTTTTGCAATAATAAACAAAACAACAAGGGTCCCAAACCCTCTCAGTCAGCTCCTCCTTTAAAAAATGACAAAGGATCCAAGCAAAAAGGAAAGAAGACTGAGTGTCATTGCAATTTTTGTGAGAAAGATAATCATGATGAATCTAAATGTTTTAAGAAGATGGTAGCCTTGGAAGCAGCAATGAAGAAGCACCACATTAGCCTAGATTAATCTTCAGAATCTACCTCTCATGGACATGCACTTTGTGCTTCTGGTTACTCTTATACTGCATCTTCTTCTTCTACTTCAATTGAATGGCTCATTGATTCTGGAGCATCTTATCATATGGCTAAGGATAAAGCCATCTTTTCTACTATGCATCAATGTAACACCAAACAAATATTTGTTGGTGATGATAGATCTATAAGTGTTGTAGGATCTGGAACAGTTCTAGTAGAAAATGGTCATTTTAGTGATGTACTATGTGTTCCAAAAATTTCCTACAATTTGTTATCAGTCTATCAAATTACTCATTCAGGTGAAGGTAAAACTGTGACGTTTACACCTCACCAAGTTTAAATCAAGGATTTTAAAAATCCTCAAAATATCCTTGCTACTGGAACTGTTGATGATATTACCAGGTTGTACAAATTTAACAACTTTGGGTCATCACCTTTTTCAGTTTTTGTTGCTCATAGTGATAACTTGAGCAAACTTTGGCATGAGCGATTTGGTCACTTAAATTATCGCTCATTACAACAACTATGTAAAAACAATATGGTAACTGGTCTTCCGCTGGTATCTTGCAAGGATGGTGTTTGTTCTTGTTGTGTACTCGGAAAACATCATCAGGACGGTTTTGACAAACGTGCCTCTTGGCATGCCTCGGTTCCCTTGGAGCTTCTGCATAGTTACTTGTGTGGCCCTCTTCCATCTGCTTCCTTTTCTGGTTTCAAATATTTCTTAATTTTCATTGATGACTACTCTAGACGCACTTGGGTTTACTTCCTAAAACTTAAGAGAAAAGTATTTAACATGTTCTTAGCCTACAAGGCTCTTGTTGAAAAACAATCTGGTCATCAAATTATTGAGTTAAGATCTAACAATGGAGGAGAATATGTTAACAACAAGTTCATTACTTTTTGCACAGAACAAGGAATCCAACAACAACACACTGTTCCATATACACCAAAACAAAATGGTGTAGTTGAAAGGAAGAACCACACTTTAAAAGAAATGGCTAATTGTATGATCCAATCTAAGGGACTAAGTCTTCAATATTGGGCTGAGGCCATAAATTGTGCAAATTACATAGTTAATCGCACACCCACTAAATTTTTATAGGGTATAACACCGGAAGAAGCATGGAGTAAAATTAAACCAGATATAAGTCACTTTCGTGTGTTTGGTTGTGAAGCATGGGCTCACATTCCGGATGAAAAACAGAAAGCATTGCAGCCTAAAAGTGAAAAGTGCATATTTGTTGGATATTCTGAAGATGTAAAAGGTTATAGACTTCTTTAGCCACATTCTCATGATATAATAATTAGAAGAGATGTTAAATTTGATGAAAATCTATTGGCATGCGATCCTAACTTGGCGGGTGTGCCATCTTTGGCCTGCGAGCCTGATTCAGCGATTGTGCCTTCTTCTTCTTCTTCTTCCAGCTTCCTTGATAGGTTTCCAACTCCAGTTTCTGATGATGATAGTGAGGATGAAAATCCACCTCCACCTGCTCATGTTCCTCAAATTGCACTGGCACCAATACTTCCTCGATGGGTCCGTTCAACATGTGAAGCAGCTGGTGATCTTGCCAATGATCCTAGAGATCAACGTCGAACACGTTCTCAGTTTCAGTGAGCCTCTTCTCTTTTGGCTCAAGTTTCTGAGAATCATGATTTAGAAACTTTTGCAGAAGCTTCAGGAAATCCATATCGGGATGCAGCTATGGATGAAGAATATCGTTCCTTAATGGCAAACGATACTTGGGATCTTGTTCCTCTTCCAAAAGGAAGAAAACTTGTTATATGTAAATGGGTCTACAAAACTAAGTATGCATTAGATGGAAGTGTTGAAAGACTTAAGGCAAGTTTAGTTGCTAAAGGTTTTTCCCATGTTGAAGGGATTGACTACAATGAAACCTTTGCCACTATAGAAAAAATGAACTCTATCTGCCTTGTTCTTTCCCTTGCAGGCTTACGTAACTGGGAAGTCCATCAAATGGATGTTAAGTCTGCCTTCTTACATGGTGATTTACATGAGGAAATTTACATGGAACAACCTCTTGGATATGTTCAGAATAAATCTAGCCTTGTCTATCTCCTTAAGAAATCCTTATATGGCCTTAAGTAAGCTCTTAGAGCTTGGTATGCCAAAATGGATAGCTTTCTCCTTGACACTAGTTTTTCTAGATGCCATTCTGACCCTAATGTCTATACCAAGAAAGTAGGAAACCATATCATCATACTTGTTATTTATGTTGATGATCTTATCCTTACTAGTAGTGACCCTAACCTTATAACCCATGTGAAATCCAGTCTTAAGAAATTTTTTGAAATGTCAGACTTAGGACATTTGCATTATTTTCTTGGTCTCCAAGTCTTGCAAATCAAAGAAGGGATCTTTCTTTCCCAGTCTAAGTATGCTTGTGACGTTCTTCGTCGCTTCCATGTGGAAGATTGTAAACCAGTCCCTTCTCCCTTCCAGTCTGGAGTCAAACTTTCTACCACTTGTACTTCCCCTGAAGTAGATGCCACCTTGTATCGTCAGCTTGTTGGTAGTATTTTATACCTGACTCATTCTCGTCCTGACCTTTCCTTTGTCATTGGTCATGTTGCCCGTTATATGTAAACTCCTCATGAAAGTCACTGGAAAGCAACAAAAAGAATACTTTGATATATTTGAGGTACAATTCAGTTTGGGATTCATTACAGTACAGGGGGAACCCTTTGTTGGTTGGTTTCACTGATTCAGATTGGGCCGGTGATCCAGATGATCGGAATTCTACTGCAGGTTATGTTTTTAGTCTGGGATATGGACCTATCACTTAGGCTTGTAAGAAACAACAAGCTCTTGCTCTTTCTTCAGCAGAAGCATAATATCGAGCTGAAGTTAATGCCAGTCAGGAAGCTTTATGGCTTCGACAGATCCTTTCAGAGTTTGGATTCAAGCAGCAGCAGCCTACTCCACTTTGGTGCGACAATCAAAGTGCCATCAAGTTTTCCAAAGATCCAGTTCTACATCGGCGAAGCAAACACATTGAGCTACACATGCACTTCATCAGAAATCTTGTTCATGATCATGTTATTGAAGTGCTCTATTGTCCTACAGATGATCAAGTTGCAGACATCTTCACCAAGTCTCTTATAGAAGTGAAGTTTTCTAAACTTCGTTCTATGTTAGGAGTTCAGTAATGTGTCCTTAAGGGGGGATAGGCTCTAATGCCTCCTTCCTTCTCCTAATAATGTCACTTTTGTAAATCCTTCAATCCTATCCCAAGTTGTTCTTAAGGGGGGATGTTAGGATATTTAGACACTTAGGAGTTAGTTAAGATCAACTTGTGTAATATATCCATTAGGTAAAAGTGTGTTTCTTTAGTATGCATTAGTATGCATTTGTAAATATTCTAATCCGATGGTCACGATATGTTCTAGAAATAGAATGATTCGACGGTTTAACTTCTCTTATATTATACCTACCATTGATCCATGGCTTAACACCTGATTGTTATATGATCTCTATTTAAAGAGCATAGAGGGTCCTTGGCTAGTTGATCGATTATGAGAAGCTCATGTAACTTTCTTTCTTTTGCATAATAAATTGCTCCAAGTAGCTATTTGGATGCGGCCATGGACTGTTTCCCTCTCGAGGGTTTTAACCACGTGACAAACATTGGTGTATTGATCTGTGATCTATTTGTGTGAAGCGGTTGTTCTTGGTGTTCGGTCCTTTGGGAGTACCTTGTGTACCCTAACAAAAATGCCTTACAAAATCTAACACACATTAGCTATTACTCACAGTGCAACGTTTTAAGAACGAAAGCCAACTCTAGCTAGATTTACAACATAGTGCATTTTAATTGATGACAATGTGGTTGTGCTAAATGAAAAACTACATTATGAAAGCTAACACACATTAAATTTCACTCACTGTGCAACGATTTAAGGTTGAAAACTAACCCCATCTATATTTCCATCATGGTTCAATGTGACAATGTGGTTGTGTTAGTTAGAAAACTAATTCAAGCTAGATTTTCATAATGGTGTAATGAGCTAACACACATGAGCTTTCACTCATTGTGCCATGTTTTTAGGAGGAAAGCTAACTCCAACTAGATTTCCATCATGGTGTAATGTATTTGATGACAATGTGGTTGTGTTAGATGGAAAAGTATCTTATGAAAGCTAAGTCCAACTAGAGTTCTATCATGGTGCATTGTGATTGATGACAACGTGGTTGTGTTAGATGGAAACTACATTATGAAAGCTAACACATTAGATTTCACTCATCATGCAATGATTTAAGGACTAAAGCTAACTTTAGGTAGATTTTCATCATGGTGTCATGTATTTGATGACAATGTGACTGTTTTAGATAGAAAACTACCTTATGAATTCTAACACACATTAATTTTCACTCACCATGCAATCTTTTGAAAACAATAGCTAATTCCAACTAGATTTTCAACTTGGTGCAATGAGCTAACACACATCAGCTTTCACTCATGTTCAATGCTTTAAGAATGAAAGCTAACATGTTGTTAAAAGGAAAGCTAATTATAGCTAGATTTCCATCATCGTGTTATGTATTTGATGACAATGTGGTTGTTTTAGATAGAAAGTTACCTTATGAAAAGTAGCACAAATTAACTTTCATTCAACGTGCAATGTTTTAAGAACAAAAAATAACTCCAGCTAGCTTTCCATCATGGTGCAAAGAACTAACACACATTAGCTTTCACTCATCATGCCATGTTGTTAGAAGGAAAAGTAACTTCAGCTAGATTTCCATCATGGTGTAATGTATTTGAGGACAATGTGGCTGTGTTAGATGAAATACTAACTTATGACAACTAACACACATTAGCTTTTACCAAAGCTAACTCCAACTAGATTTCCATCATGGTGAGTTGTGATTGATGACAATGTGGTTGTGCTAGATGGAAAACTACATTATGAAAGCTAACAAACATTAGATTTCAATCATCGTGCAACGATTCACGGACGAATGATAACTCCAACTAGATCTCCATTTTGGTGCAATGTGGTTGTGGTAGATGAAATACTACCTTATGAAAGCTAACACACATTATATTTCTCTCATCATGCCATGTTGTTAAAAGGAAAGCTAACTCTAGCTAGATTTCCATCATGGTGTGATATATTTTATGATAATGTGACTTTTTAGATAGAAAGCTACTTTATGAAAACTAACACACATTAGATTTCACTCACCGTGCAATGTTTTAAGAATGAAAACCAACTCCAGCCAGATTTCCATCATGGTGCAATGTGATTAATGACAATGTGGTTGTGTTAGATTAAAAACTGTATTATGAAAACTAACACACATTAACTTTCACTCAAGGTGCAATGTTTTAAGAATGAAATCTAACTATAACTAGATTTCCATCATGGTGAAATGTGATTGATGACAATGTGGTTGTGTGATATAAAAAACTACCTTATGAAAAGTAACACACTTTATATTTCACTAACCGTGCAATGTTTTAAGAATGAAAACTAACTCTAGTTAGATTTCCATCATGGTGCAATGTGATTGATGATAAAGTAGTTGTATTAGATGGAAAACTTTCTTATGAAAGCTATCGCACGTTAGGTTTCACTCACCATGCCATATTGTTAGAAGGAAGCTAACTGTGCTAGATTTCCATTATGGTGTAATGTATTTGATGACAATGTGGTTGTGTTAGATAAAAAACTAACTTATGAAATTAACACAGATTAGCTTTTAGTCACCATGCAATGTTTTATGAATGAAAGCTAACTCCAGCTGGATTTTCATCATGGTGTAATGTGATTGATGACAATGTGGTTCTGTTAGATGGAAAACTACATTAGGAAAAATAACACACATTAACTTTTATTCATCGTGCAACGTTGTAAGAACGAAAGCTAACTCTAGCTAGATTTCCAGCACATTCATACACATACATCAATAATATAAGTGCCATGTCCAAATTCAAATATGAATTTGGTGGTTTTATTTGAGTTGGTATCTGTCATTCTCTAATACTTCTTGGATCTCTTATTGTTATCTATTCATATATATTTTATGTAATTTATATGCAAATTCCCTTTTGCTGGCGCACACAAGATGTAGGGGAACAATGTTTCATGGCATACAAAAGGGTTACCCTATTGTTTTGAATTATTGCAACTATATTACTTTTTTTTACCATACACTTCATATGGTTTAACCTTAATTACAAACTATAATTCAAATGTGTTACAGAAATTGGGAGGAGTTACAATGGAAAATATAATTTTGACAAGAGAGGACTATGTTGACCCCCTAATTAATGGTCAAGTTATTGGACTAGGAAGGGTTGAATCTACAGAGACTACAACTCATTATGGTGGAGAAAGGCTTAATGTAGGATATGTTATGGTTTTGATAATTGATGTCATTGAACCACATTTGATTGTGGAAGATGTTGATGAAGGGGAATTACATCCATGGAAGATCATAGATTTGAGGCATAACAAAGGTAAATCAAAATCTTGAAGCACATGTTAAGTGTTTTTGATAGTACATTGCTTGTTTTTGAGCAAATAATAAGTTTGTTTAATTTGCAGTATATGTGCAAATGTCTCTTCTACATTTTCTATTGGAGACACAGTAGATCTTTTGCAATGTGGATTGAAGGTGGGTGAAGGATCCATATTCAATACAAATATTGGTCATAAGGTGCATGGAAGGATGGTAAATAAAGGATCCATAGTGGTTAACATTGAGAAGGTGTTAATACATGATGCTCTTTTTCCAAATCCAACATGATTTAAGAATACAATAGGGGGTGCATTGGGATCTTATGAGATTTGGCTAGAATCGGATTTGGAACCTCATTGTCATGATCATCCAGTAAATACTCCTCAATATAGGATTACATTCACATGTAAATAGGTTTCTCTTACACATGAATAAATAGAAACAAGCATGTGCATTGCCAAAGGGATCATAGTTAATGTCCGTGAGGATGACATGGTTGAGTGTGAAATGTTAGGTGAAACAGAATTCGATGTTTTTGTGGAAGACATAGAATGAAATTGTGAAAGATGTAGGATTGGGGATAAGTATATACATTGTTTGGTTATATGGCCAATAAATAAGTTGGCGAAGAATGAAAGTGAGATTTCAAGATTGAATGAAAATTTGAAGGAGGCACCCAAGGAAATGACGGTATGAGATCTTATAGAGGAAAGAAGCCCCTTAAACACATGGGATGGTGATATTTATAATGAAAAAGATCTAGACTCAATTAATATGCACATAATGAGGACATATAAAAGGATTAAATGAGTTATGGCTACAAAAAACTTGGAAACTTTCAAATATAGAGAGATGAAGAGAAAGAAATCTGACTTTTGGCAGCGGATGAATGTTGCAAACAAGATTGTCTTCAACATCTGGATAGGAAAGCCATTGCAGCTTCTAGAAGGGATATGAAACTCTTAAAAAAATGGCATTATGGAATTTTTCTTGAATTCACTCCTTTCCAACACAATCATGTTAAAGAGCCATGGCCATGGCCATGGCCTACCTCCCACTGTTAGGAAAGTAAAGGACATGAGGTTTAATGGAGATATTATTTGTAAGAAAGAATGGTACAAGATACATGATATTCCTCAAAACACCTTCAATACTTACCAACATAATTTCCAACAAGGACATGTCAAAGGAATTCATGGTAACACCAAAAAATGCAAACCACATGCACATACTGTGGCAACCATAGAAATATTGCACAAAAATGTAATGGATAATTCATATTTCTCACCGAACCAAACACGACAAGTTGAAGAAGATGGAACGTCTGCTATTTTAAGATTGATTCCATCAAAGTACACCCAAAGCTATTTGTTAAAAGAGATCAATGAGGCTCTTCAAGAGCTCAATTTTCCATCAATATCACAATGAACAATGATCAAGATTTGGAATACTCATTTTCTAGATGTGGCATTCTCAAAGAACACTAACTTTAGTAAATGTAGTGAATGTATTGTGTTGAAAGAACATATGAAGACAATGACTACAAAAGAGCTGGAAGAAAAGGAATGAGCTAGACTAAAGAAAGATAATAAGTTGTTATGTGTGGAAGATATTGCTACTATGCCCACAAAATTATGTCAGAGCGGTATCCAAAGGAATACTTGAGCATTATCCATGATAAAATGGACAAAACAAAGACTTCAATCCCAAGATTACTTGTTGAATCAAAATCTGTTGCGGGAACAAACTTGGGTTTGTCATTAACAGGTATGCTAACACATGGGAATAACACATGAGGTTTTGGTCATTTCTCCCTACCATTTTTACACATGGGATCACAATTTACTATTAAATCTCTTGCAAAGTGCTTGAGGGACCTTGAAGACCCACACGGTGATATGTATGATGATTTTCTTTATGAGAGTGAAATTTCAAGAAACCCACTTTCAAATGCATTGCTTCAAAACTCTATTTACTCAAAATGTAAAGTGTACAAGGCTGCTTTCCCATATTTAAATGGAAGCTCAAAAAATCAAAATCTTGATTTTAAATCTCTTCCTCCACATTTGTTGTTACAGTTGGACAACGCAATTAGTGATAATAAGAATCATTATGTTTTCATGTTTCTATCACTATTAAATGCACCTGGTATCTTCATCACTATTGAGGTTGGGTTCTTGCTTGTGGGGCACACCCATGGAGACATAGATGGAACCTACAAAATAATGTCTTCCAACTTAAAAAGTAAAGATATATATTCTTTACCTGAGATGATGGATACATATCACACAATAGAAGAAAAATGGGTGTTTCCACCTAAACTTATTGATAAAGTGTATGACCTCAAAAGTTTTCTTAATGGGTACATCAAGGAGGGGAAAAATGCACTAGTTGGACATCTTAATGTCTAGTACTTCCAATTTCTTCTACTCAATGATGTTCTAGCTATGAGGTATAAAGAATCCATCAGAGACATTGAGTGGTCATAACCAGTTGAGTTGTGGAATATAGATGATGAAGGTCGACCTATATTTCCCATAGGGAAGCCATATTTCTTACATCCCAAAGATAATGATGTTTATTTAAAAGAACTAAAGTAAGGAATAAAATCATACATAAAAATGTGGAAAGAGACTATTGGCAATGAGAATTACCAATTGTTACAGAGGCATGGAATAAAAAACTAGAGTATTGGAAAAGAGTTCTTGATGCATTATATGGAATCTACAATAACCATACACCCTTGGATGAAAGTGATTCTTCTTCTGATGATTTTTGTCCCAATATGAGGAAAAATGTTAATGTTGATGGGAATGCACTCCATGCAATATCAAGTATTATGGATGGGGTTTTTGATAATGTGACAAATGAAGCAGTATATGTTGGATCCAAGTGCAACAAGCCAAAGCCAACATTCGATCCTAGAATTGATTTTGAGAAAGGAAAGATGTTGCTTGTTAGATCAAGAAATGAGGATGAAGGACAGATGATTTGGATGGCAAAAGCCACCTTAGATAACTTCCAAGATGATGACAGTGAGACCCTTCATGTAAACATTGATTGGTGGCAACCTAGCTGAGGGAAATACAAGGGAAAAATTTTAGAACAATATTGAGTACCAAATCTTAATGACACAGAACTTGGATCTATTCCAATTAATACCATAGTTTTGCCATGGATGCCAAAGAAAGAATATTGTAGGAAGACTAAGATAAATAAATCTGGTGTAGAATTTGTACTTGATGTGCTTGAGCGGATATAAGGAGATTAGGTGGAGATGATTCATGAATGTAATTTTGCTTTTTGAATGACTTTTAGTATACATGAAGAAACATTTTTCAGTGTTTGTAGTTTAATAAATACTCTTCAAGCTACTTTTTGAGGAATTTCATATTATTTACTACATATATGAAAATTTCACTTCAAGTTCAATGTTAATTCATGTGATGATACTTTATGCGAATTAGATAACACCATTCAAATTTTAACTTTTCAATTTGTCTTTTAGATCAACACAACATATCACTATATCAAATATCCATAATTATATTCATTAATGCATATACAAAACCCTTACGTTATTTATTATTAGCTTTTGCTCACTCTCTTCAATACCACTTTGAGCTTTTCATTTTGTTTCCCTGATGATTGGTGGAGTGTCCACTCGAAACGTAGGGATGTTTCAATTCACACAATTTAATTCCATAAACTATCTTTGTCATTATGATTAACCGTGGAAATCTTCATCCGCAAGCTGTACTTGACATGCTTGAGAAAATATAAGCATATTAGGTGGAGATGATTCATGAATGTAATTTTTCTTTTTGAATGACTAATTAATATACAGAAAGAAAAAGTTGTCAATGTTTGTAGTATATCAAATATTCTCTTCAAGCTACCTTTTGATGAACTTTATATTATTTGCTACATATATGAAAATTTTGGTTCATATTCAATGTTAATTCATGTGATGATGCTTTATGCAAATGCACCTTAAAACATCTTATAGACTTGCTTTGTGAATAAATTTAAGGCACTTGAAATAAGTTTTGAAGTGAGTTTTCCCTACTATTCATTATTATAGTTGATATAAATAATTGGACTACTATGTTGCATTCAATTCATAATTTTATTTTCTCGTGTAGACTTTAAAGTGGTGCCAATTTTGTACTAGTATATTAACTTATACTCAATAAATACAGTACTAACATTTTGAGTGTTCAGGTTTTATCAATTTGTCATCATTGTGATTGATTTATTTGGATTAAACTATGTGAATGTTTTTCATACCAACGTTTTGAGAGGACACTCCACCCATGCTTGTTACAGGAACCATGAAAAACTCATTATGGACCGAAAAGATTCCACATAACTTAATCCAGAAAACCAATCATTAAGTCCTAATATCATGTTAACTTTAATTCATGTTAGACATTATCATCAAATACATTTCATCATAAAGACAATTTAATCCATGTGAGATTTAATGCTGATCGTAGTGCACTGCATGTAATATAAGTATTATGGATGGAGATTTTGGTAATGTGACAGATGAACTAGTATATGTTGGACCCAAGTGCAACAAGCTAAAGCCGAGATTCAATCCTATGATTGAAATTGAGAAAGGAAAGATGTTGCTAGTTAGATCATGAACTAAAGATGAAGGAGAGATGATTTGGACAGCAAAAATCACCTCATATATCTTCTAGAATGATGAAAATGAGACTCTTCATGTAAAGGTTGATTGATGTAAGCATAGTTCAGGGAAATACAAGGGAAAATTTTAGATCAATATTGGGTACCAAACCTTGATGACACATGACATGGATCTATTCTAGGTAATACCATAGTTTGGGCATGGATGCAAAAGAAAGAAGATCGCAGGAAGACCGCAATAAATAAATGTGGTGTACAAGTTGTAATTGATTTGTTTGATTGAATATAAGGAGATTAGGTGGAGATGATTCATGAATGTAATTTTCTATTCGAACGAGTTATCACTATACAAGAAGAAACAATTTTCAATGTTTGTTGTATATCAAATATTCTCTTCAAGCATTTTTTGAGGAATTTTATATTATTTACTAATATGAAAATTTTGGTCCAACTTCTATGTTTATTCATGTGATGGTACTTTATGTGAATTAGATAACACCAAGCAATTTTTAACTTTTTAATTTGTTTTTTACATAAACTCAACATGCTACTATATCAAATGTGCATAATCATATTCAATAATAAACCTTAAAACATCCTCTAGGCTTACTCTGTGAATAAATGTAAGGAACTTGCAATAAGGTTTGAAGTGAATTTTCCATATTATTTGTTATGATAATTGATATAAATTTAATTGTTCTACTATGTTGCATTCTAATTAATATTATATTTTCTTATCCAGACTTTAAAGTGTTGTGAACTTTGTACTAGTGCAATATCTTATACTCAACAAAGACAAAGTAGTAACATTTTCAGAGTGTATGCTTTCATAGTTTGTCATCATTGTGAATGATTTTCTAGATTAAGTTGTCAGTGAGTTTTCAAACCAACATTTCAAGTGGGCACTCCACGCATGATTGTCAGGGGAGCAATGTAAAATTCATTATGGTTTGAAAATATTTCACAGAGCTTAATCCCAAAAATCAATAGCCAAGTATTAACATTTAATGTCAATACTGCATAAGTTAATAATAGTCACAACACTATATTAATATGTTGTTAAATAACTTTATATTATGTAAGAAATTTCTTACACAAATTATTAATAATTCACTAGTCAAATATTGGTAATTTTTTTAATACATGAATATAAATATTAATGATACTCAAAGTATATCATTAAATACATTTATAGGTAAAATTTTCACATAAATCTTCTATTCATAAAATCAACATTCATTAACTTAGTTTTTAATACACCACCACCAACAACAATAATAATAATAATAAATTATGTCTCTTATCTTATTCATAATATATTTTAATCATTACTAAGATAAAACCTTTTTTACTTTAAGTCATAAAATATTTTCTCTTGTCCACTATCAAGCGGTGCCAACTTCCAAAAATAAAACATCATACTAAAAAAAGACTTAGACTTACTATGGTAACTCAACCTAGACACATTAGTTAACATAATTTCAATTAAATGAAATTCCAAGTTAATAATAGCAACAAACATTGATTATTAATGTCATTAAATAACTTTAATAATAATATGTAAACAAATCTTCTACAATCTATTTTTCATGATGTAATCATTCATCAACTTAAATTTTATTAGAAAATATAAATAATAGTAATATAAATAAATTAGATTTCTATTCTAATGCATAATTGTTTTTTATCATTAAAATAATAAACTTAGCATAGTAACACTTAAAATATAATAGTTTTTCTTGTCACTTGTAAAATATTGCCAACCTTCTAATGTATTACAACATGATACTCAACACATACAATATTACTTGTTATGTTGAGAATTAAAATTGTTATAATAACAAACACATTTATATTATGTCATTAAATAGTTTTTAAATGGGTCATTCTAAAATTGTGCCAACCTTCTACTACTATAGGAACTCAACAACAACAATTTACTAGTTACCATATCAAATTATAATTCAATTGATTTATCATAATAGCATATACAATAATTATGTCATTACATAAACCTAATCAACTTACCATTTAATACAAAGTATACATAATATTAATAGAAATTATGTAAGGAATCAAAGTCTTACGAATTTCATCATTTTGAAAGAATCAAAGTCTAATACTTTCATAATTTTGATTTGTCACAGAGGATTAGAAAGGTGTAATCTAGGTGTTAACACAATCCCTCTCCCCCCATGTTGTAAAGGGCACTAGCTCAATGGAAGAGCACTTGCATTACAAGCAGGACGATGGTGGTTCGATTCCTTCGTGCCCTAACATAAATTAATAGATGATATAAAATATTAATGATAATATAAATATTGTAAGATATCTATATTTTCAATAAAATATGCTATTTTCAGTTAAAGACATTGTTCAAATACTTCATAAATAAATAATGAACGCTTGCAATAATTAGTTCAATTGATTTTCTTCTTTTCCTCTTGAATATGAAAAAAATCAAACTTTACTGCAGTATTGCTATTCTAGTTCATAATTGGTTTTGATTGTTAAAATAATTAATATTAATAAATAAAGGAGGCTCTACTGACATCAATATCATTAAATAAATTTATAGGTAAGAAATTTTTCACGTTAATCTATTATTCATAAAGTAAATGTTCATCAACTCAGTTTTTAATACACTACCATTACCAACAACAATAATAATAAATTATTTTTCTATTTTAATTCATAATTTACTTTAATTATTACAAGAGTAAAAATTAGACTTTAAAGTCATAAAATATTTTCTCATTTTGATTATAAGTGGTTCCAACTTCCAAAAATAAAACAACATACTCAACAAAGACAAAAGTAATTACTATGACAATGTTTATAATTGTTGTAGTAACAAATACAATGTTGGTATTATGTCATAAAATAATTTAATCAAATTAACATTTAATACAAAATATAAATAATATTAATAGAAATTATGTAAGGATTCAAAGGCTATGAGTTTCCTCATTTTGAAAGAACTCGATCTAGCGGAAGTTCTAAATTATAGATCTAACCCATCTAGTTCTAATTGAGATGTAATATTTCCTTTTGAAGGTTGAATACTAAATTTTTACTTGAAATAAATAAAAAATATTAATTGAGAAAATAGCTCATTGGATTAATTCTTCCAAATTTAATGGAATAGTTCTTTGAGTTGATTTTTCTAGATTTAATAGAATATGTATTTAGAGATTTACCAAAAAACTCAATGTGGATGAAGTCCTTGTAATAGAATATTTCCAAATTTAATGAAATATGTGTTCTAGACTTAGTTTGCTAATAATTTTTAAACATAGACAAAAAATTGAAAACTATGCATAGAAAATACAATTGAGTTCTTTAAATGAAATGTACAGTGGAAATAAGAAAAAAGCATTCACACACTTTACACAATTGTTTCCCTAGAAACCTAGGAATGGGGAAAACCAACAAATATGGGATTTTATTTTGATACAGAGAAAAATATTTTTTGGCAATAAATACAAGAATTTCTTACTTCCAGGAGAGCCCAAAAATCAAACTCCCTTACACAATATGACCTATCTCAAACTCATCCTAGTCTGACGGATCATATAACAACCCAATTCGTCTCTCTCTCGGTTGTATGGTATGGCCCGATTTAGGCCTACTCTATGGATTCCTAGTATGGCCTTGTTACTAGGAATATTTCAACAATGAAGACATAGTTTGTTCCCCTAGCTTGCATGAAGAAGATCTAGAACAAAAAAACAGAGCAATTCATCCTTCTCCTAGATAATTGAATTAATTGAATGTTTAATATTTCCTTACATCAATGATGGAGGTTGTCCTTTCCTTATGGATCCTTTGTGATAGAATGTTCATGCAAAGGGTATAAATAAAAATACAAAATGGTGAAAGAAACAAGACAATACAAATATCTATACTAATAGTCAAGGAAATGAGTAATAAACAACTGATATTAACACAAATCATTTATGGAAAAGGAGAACATGTTTGTATTGATAATAAAAACTAGAAGAAGCTAAAACCAAAGAATTGACATTGAAGCTTCAATCTCACAATACTTTCAACATCACTCTTACACACACTCTACAATATTGTACAATCCTCACTTACAAAGACACTCAAAATGACACTTTCTTTCCTCCTATTCTAGCTATGATTCCATCAACATGAATATGCTCTCTTTATGTCCCCCTTCACATGGTCCATGTAGCTTGCTTTTATAGGCTAAAGGAATCCCAAAGGGGTTTAGGTATTTTGGGAGGAACAGAGGGAATGATCCCCATGGGATAGGAGCTCGAGTGCCACCTTTTCCAAGCAGTTGGGATCATCCTCCACGAGGAATTTCATCTAGAAGGTTCTCGAATCTTCTTGCTTTTCTCTTTTTCACTATTGACGCTCTCTGCAAGTGGGCTAAGTGCAACAACACTCCTTGTGATTAGGATACAAGTATCACCTACCCACTCTATCAATGGACAAGAGGCGTTAGGCTTGTCGGATGCCCTATTCCAAAAGTCAAGGTGCATTAGGATACCTAGAATTGGTAAACAACTCCCCCAAAAGATCATTTGGCTAAGGGACTTTAAGGGATCAAGAATTAAGACAGTTTTTGGGTGTAACATAGTTCTCCACAAAGTATGAATCTAGAGGAATGTGATACGTGAAATTATTTGCTAGATATGGTTTTGGTATCAGAGGAAAAATAGTGTTGAGTAAATACTTGAAACAAGACCATTCACCAACTATCTGACTCAAACATGGTTGTGGACGAATAAACTGCAGAGCCTGTAGCAGGGATTTCTCCTTGCAGCAGGGGAAGGAATGGATCCCTTCTATCTATAGGACAGAAGGGTAGGTTCCTGCATGTGGAAAATGCATAAAGGAAAAGCAGAACAGAAAGAGAAAGAAAATAGAAAGCAATGGCAGTGAGCCCCTCTGCAAACAGGGTTAGGGCTTAGCTCCGAGAACCTAAAAGCAACTATTAAGCTAGAATAAACCTGCAAAACATGTTAGAGATCAAACCCACAAACAAATAATGGTCAGAAAAAAACTAAACTAACAAAGAAAACACATAAAAAAAACTAGATTATACTTCTCCTTTGGTGAAATGGGCCACCATGCCCCGTTGGAAGAAGCACCTCCCTATCTCACTCAGCAATGGAGGAGCTATGGCCCAATGGGAAAGATGAGAGGAAGAGAGGGGGATGTGGGTGGCTTGAGAGGCAAAGAGTCTCAAGGCATCCACAGGCAGCATAACAGTATGCAAGAGAGGTGTTTGAGAGTGACCCCCCACCCTCCTTTTATAGCTTTTTTTGGGGTTTTAGGGTTTTAATCCCTTGGTCTGGGCTTTAGCCCCCTTTTTGGGCTTTTATCCCCTTCTACCCTAACTTTAGCTCCTTTTAGGGTTTTAGGCTGCTTTGAGGGGTTTTAGCCCCTTTTTGGAGGTTTTATCCCCTAGGAGAGTTATTTAGGCTCTGTTTTGGGTTTTTAAGCCCTTTTATTCATTCTTAATCCTTTTTGAGGGTATGGGGGTCTAATGGGGTGTTACAAGGGTTGATCATGGGTGTCCTTGGGTGGTGTAGGCCATGTAGAGCTGAGTGAGGGATTTTTTGATTTAACAGATCCATGTACAATGATCATGTCATGGATACCAACAACATTGTAGATCCATAATTAAATAGACTCAAATCGAGACATGGATACGAAACGTATAAAGTAGATTCATGTCATTCTAACTGAAAACCTGAACATAGCCACCAAACATACAATGTGGATCCATGTAATGACTTCAAAAAAATACTCCTTCACAACTTGAGGATAGGCACATAATTATTCAAGTGAATACCTAACCACTCATGGTATTCATTCCAATCACAAGAAATACAATTCTATCCATGTGAAGATGTCCTGATGTCGAACATGGTAGAAACCACTTGATTACCGGTCATTGATCTATATCGTTTACAAGCACGAGGGAAAACATTCTGTATTTCAATGATCCCCAGGGTATCCCAATACATTCCTCTGAATGCGAATAGATGAACTGAACTCAAACACTCGGTGGAATCTTTCAATCAGAGGCCAGTGATGAAAGCCTATTGTCGAAAGCGAGGAAACCTGCCATTGAGGCATGTAGGGTTCAAGTTACTTGAATAGTTTCTAAGGTTGATTATTGGATGATGTGCTAGTGTCAACAAGAATAGACTCATCTAAGGAGGGACATGTTTTTCCCCCATAATTGACACGAAACTTGGAAAAAAATGATGCTGAACTGATGAAAAAAACCATAGGGATTATTCAGATGTGACCAACTCGAAGGAAGGTAAGGAAAATGTAGAGGTATACTGTAGTGGAGATTTCCCTTGAACATTAAATGACATGAAAAATGACTTGGAATCATTATCTCAATGAGGTAGAGACCAAACATATTGCAAGGAAAATACGATACAAACTTTGAATTGACTCAAAGGATTTAAATGACTCACGAAAGTGGATTGACTTGGTGACAAGATGAATACCCAACTATTTGAAATGAAAATGCAGACAGTTTCCATGTTCAAGGTGGAATATTATTTTCCATTAATACAAATGAAATATGTTCCCCATTCCCTTAAATTCCCCATTTCAATGGATGAGTACCTTTATTCTTTTTAACGATCTTGAAAAGGGTAATAAACACTCGATGTATCTCATTCGAGGATGAGTCCATTCTCATATGTTTTATGAACCTGAGAAAGGAGGGGTTCATTCCCAGAAAGGGTCCTTCATAATTTAATTTTATGAGTTTGAAGAAGGTAAACTCATGTGTCATTTCATCTTTAGAGAGTATGAAATGACTGAGAAAACTCCAGAGTGGACTTTTTCATAGACTTAGTCCCCAAGGCCTGAAAAACTATAAACTAGTTCCTAGGAGAGATCTTCTAGTTGCGATAAAATAGAGTATTCCTTTTTCGTAAATGAGTCTAAATAGTCCGAGAAAAGGGTAAACCATAACTGTATAGATGACCTTTCGAATAATTTTACAAGCGTGAAAGGATCAATCTCACTTGACGATATTTTCATGTTTAAAGAGTCTTGAAAAGAGATTAAAGTAGACATCATAAAGGGGTCCTCTTTTCAAAATCCATTTTAACATATCTAAAAAAGTAGTAAAAGAACACTCATTACCTCTTCATTGGGTATTTAACGAGAACCCTGAAGGTATAAAAAGTGCTTGGTACCTTTTTCATGTTTGAATCCAAAGCACGAAAAAGTGATAAAGTAAGCTCAAAATACTTTTCATGTTTTAACCAGAGCACGAAAACTATAAAAAGTAAGCTCAAAACTATCTTACTATTTTAAATGAGCTTGAAGATAGATTGGAAGAATGCTCAAGGTATCTGCTTCATTTTTTTAATAGGATTGACACAGAATAGGAACTATGTTGAATATGTTGTTTCAAGGTTTAGAGAGATCAAAACTAAAAAGAAAGTACGCTTAAAATTAGTCTCATTGATGGGTGTTATCCCAACATGTTTTCCAATGGTTGGTACTTTCCCCCTGTATAACTATCAAGTAACTTAACTCCAACATAATGTAAATAGGTTGGATACATGCCCCCCAAGATTCACTTTGTCTACTTACTCTTTTCTTCATCCAACCAAATTTTGGGTTATTTCTAAGAAAATGTTCACTATAAATGGAGGAAGAAAGAGGATCAAATGATACAAGAAGATGAATGGAAGCTTCAAGTATTGAGTCTAGTAAAATACTTGACACAATAGAAGAACTCGTTTCATTTTTTAACAAGCTTGACATGAAAAGTGAAATTTTCTTATCTAGCTTGAAACATAAAATAACTATGCTTGTGGGAACTTGTTTCATTTTTACACAAGATTGAAACAGAAAATAACTATACTTGAGGTATCCCATTTCATTTTTTAATGATCTTGAAAAAGAGTAAAGTATGCACAAGGACACCCCGTTTCATTTTTTAACGAGCTTGAAATAAAATGGGAACTGTGCTCGTTGAAATCTATTTCATTTTTTAATGATCTTGATACAAAATGGGAACTATGCTCGCCATCAGTTTTTATCCAACATGATGTCCATAGGTTCGTGGGTTTCTTCCTTACATAAGAATCTAGTATCTTAACACCATTATGATGTCCAAATACTAGAGGCATTCCCCCAAAGCTTCCCCATGATGGGAAGAATCTATCAGTTTACAAATGACTTAACTCAAGAATGATTCCCAAAGTCGAGAGACATGGCTGATGAAGGGAAAGGAACCACAAGAACATGTGGGATATTTAGGGAAGTCTGATGACTAGGAGTTATATGATGATCAAGTTTAACAAAGGAAAGCTCGTCAATGGTCACAATGTTCCCGTCATGGGGAAAATGAATTACTCAAAAGAGTGTGGACACTACAACTTTCATGGAATAAACATAATATCATCCAAGGAGAAGATTAAAATCTAAGGGACCTTGGACTACCATAACATTAATGCAAACATTTTTCCTTCCTACGCTAATAGGAAAATGAGGAAGGATCCCTAAAGGTGCAGCAAGTATTCTATTAAAATCTAGTATCTGATTGGTGGATAGCACAAGGTGAGGAGAACCTATAGATTTCCAAGTAGTTGAGAATAGAATACTAATAGAATCCCCTTCATTAAAAATAGTGTGGATTATGGTCTTAGTGATAACTCACATACATATATGGAAAGGAATATTCAAATGAAGAAGAGATTTTGTTAGATTACTCCAATCAAAGGAAATAACTGCATTACTTGGAGAGGGTTCTATTGAAACAGAGAAAATTTCCCCTTGCATAGGAAAATCCAAGCTAACTATGAAAACTTCATATTTTTTCATTTCACTCTCAAGTAGGAGATGAGATGAAGATTGTATCAAAGTGACTACTTTAATTTGAACACTCTCTGATGAAAGTGTGGGACCGGTTGGAGATGGAATCTACTATACCACTTTAACTTCACTCTTTAATGTAAGAGTGGTATCTACCAAGGATGAAATTGGATCAACCACTTTATCAACCAATGGGAGTTCAAGGGACAAATTAGGGTAACATGTTGGAAACCATTGCCGAGGAATGACAATATCTTCCAACAACTTTGAAGCTTCATCCATGTGAGGAAAAAGGTAAGTAAGGTTCATGTAATTACATAGAAAGCTAGTATATCTGACTTTTACTTTTCGACTCTTAACTACTGAGTCATTGGATGACAGAGTATCATCAGTATGACGACCAAAGGCTGATTACATGGGTTGTTGGAAAACCTCAAACCACAATTATAAAACTTGGCACAGACCATGGCAATATTTAAGAATATGCTCACCCTTGCAAAGTCTACAAGGGAGCTTAGGATTTTGAGGTGCTTTTTGGGAAAATCAACACTCGTAGCACTGTGAGGACTACTTCATTGATATTTGGTTCCTTGTTTATATTTCATCTTCTTCTCATCTACCTAATTACTAGTGTCACAACTTTCGATAGGTGAAGGAGAAAGGGGAGAAGACACATCTAGCAATGAAGGTGAAAAATAAACATGATGTTGATGCTCTTATAATGGAGAGTTTTTATTTGAAACAATCGATGCACTTGGGATAACCAAACTGGAGAATAACCACACAGGTAATCCTATAGTCAATCCAAGAAGAATTAATGTAGCAATGAGAGGAGGACCAACATTTCCAAATGAAGGAATAACAAAAGGTTCCCTTGAGAAGGGGTCTATTTGGTTGGTATTTCTAGAAGGCATAGCCATATTGTTGGATTTGATATCCACACATAAAATAATAAATAGAATATATTAAGAGAAATACATAAATGAACACAAAGGTTTACTATGGTAAAACCCCCGAGAGGGAAACATCCATGGAGAAATGGTATCATTCTTCCTTATCATTCAATGAATCAATATTACAATAATTTACAACTCTTCGAATCTTCTCTATGAGAATATAAGAAATATATACATTTCTTTCATAGTTACTCTTAACTGAACAAACTAAATTAATTCGGTAAGTTCATTATGCAGCCACCGAGAGAACGATTGTCACCTGTTTCCAACAATATCCACCTTGACAACAATTTACCTGATACCTTGCTCATTGCTCTATTCATCACCTTTCCTACAAGCCTAGAGAAGCTAGGAACCACCGTAGCTTCTCTAAAGTAACTGGCTTCGTGAACATGTCTGCACTATTCTCTGTAGTGTGAAGCTTTTCAAGAACCACTCCACCTTCATCAACAACATGTCTAACAAAATGGTATTTTACAAGAATATGCTTTGTCTTACTGTGATAAGCTAGATTTTTAGCCAAATGAATAGCACTTTGACTATCACAGAAAAATTTTATAGCATTCTGAACTTTTCCTAACTCGCCCAACAAAATTTTTAATCCAACTACCTCTTTGCAAGCATGTGAAGAATCTATATTACTGCTTCTGTAGTGGATAAAGCAACAATATTCTAAAGCTTTGACATCTAAGTAATAGATACACCTGCAAGACTGAATACATAACCTCAAGTGGACCTTTTCTTGTCCAAATCACCTGCAAAATCATAATCAACATAACCACAGACTTCATCACTACAACCATCAAAAGTGATACAATAGTGGCTTGTGCCTCTTAGATACTGAAGCACCCATTTCACTACCGCCCAATGCTCTTTTCCTATATTTTCCATGTATCTACTGACAACACCAACTGCATGTGAAATATCTGGTCTTGTACTTATCATCGCATACATTAGAATTCCTATTACATTAGCATATGGTATATGAGACATATACTGCTTTTCTTCATCATTTTTAGGACTCAAACCTGAAGAAAGATTGAAATGAGAAGCTAAAGGGATATTAATAGGTTTCACCTTATTCATACCGAACCTATGAAGTATTTTATCCACATACTTCTTTTGTGATAACCACATCTTGCCATTTTTCCTATCTTTATGTATCTGCATGCCTAAGATCTGATTTTTTGCTCCTAGATCCTTCATATTAAATGTCCTAGCCAATTGAGCCTTTAACCTGTTGATTTCAAACTTTCTCTTGCTCGCGACAAGCATATCATCAACATATAACACCAAAATAATGAACATGTCATTTTCCAACTTTTTAAAGTACACACAATGATCATACTCACTCCTAGTAAAATTCTGACTCACCATGAAAGAATCAAACTTCTTGTACCATTGCTTGGGAGACTACCTTAGGCCATACAATGACTTTCTGAGCTTGCAAATAAACCTCTTGTTGCGATTTTGAATGAACCCTTCTAGTTTTTCCATGAAAATTTCCTCTTCTAAATCCCCATGTAAGAAATATGTTTTGACATCTATCTGCTCTAAATCCAAATCATACAAGGAAACTAGTGCTAACAAAATTATGATAGAAACAAGTTTTACAACTGGTGAAAATATCTCATGAAATTCAATACTTTCTTTCTGAGAAAACCCTTTTGCAACCAGCCTCTCTTTGTACTTCGGTATAGTGTCATCAACTCCTTTCTTCAGTTTGTACACCCATTTACAGCCAACCACTTTCCTACTTTCCAAAAGTTCCACAAGATCCCATGTCTTGTTCTTTGCCAAAGAATCCATTTCTTCTTTCATTTCAAGTTTCCATTTGTCACTATTAGACACTTTCAGTGCTTCCTGATAACTTTCAGGTTCTCCTTCATTAGAAATTAAAGCAACAGATGTGACAAAATCATCACACCTCTTTGGAAAAGTTCTGTCCTGTGTAGATATTCATAGAGATTGTTGTGGTATCTCCTCTATTTTTTTCTGGTCATCCTCTTCCTGAGGAGTTTCCTCATGAATATCCTCTTCCTAGACATTCTCATGATTCCTCTTTGTAGATGATTGAGTATCAAACTGAACTTGCTGAAACTGTGGTACCTTAGCATGTTTCAAATAATTACTTAGATCTAAATTTGATAGAGGAAGTTCATTAAATGTTACATCTCTGTTTATGATGACTTTGTGGACAGTAGGATTCCACAATCTATATCCCTTAACACCATCACCATATCCAACAAAGATCAATTTTCTTGATTTAGGATCTAGTTTGGAACGCTGATTTTTGGGAATAAGAGCATAAGCTTCACAACCAAATGCTCTAAGATTAGAATAATCACATTGTTGACCTGTCTATACCTCTTCCATAATTTTACAGTCAATGGCCGTTGATGGTGATCGATTTACCAAGTAACAAGATGTAAGCAATGCCTCTCCCCACAATTCCTATTGCAAGTTTGCATTACTGACCATATTCCTTTCTCTTTCAAGAAGAGTCTTGTTCTTGTGTTCAACAACGCCATTCTACTGTGGAGTGTAAATAGTGGTATTATGCCTTTCAATCCCATCCTTCTTACAATAATTATCAAATTCCTTAGAAGTAAAATGGGTTCCATTATTTGTTCTAAGATATTTAATGAACATGCCAGTGCTCTTTTCAACCAAAGCTCTAAACTGCTTAAATATATCAAAAACATCATCTTTACTCTATAACAAATATATCCATACATTCCTCGAGTAATCATCTATAAAACTGACGAAATATGATGATCCCCCATAAGAAATTTTAGGATATGGCCTCCATATATCAGAATGAATATAGTCTAGGATATTGTTATCAACCCAAATGGCACTTCTCCATCCGAGTGTCGACACTTCACTTGTTGGCACACAAAAGGACATATGTGGATTGAAGGTTTCCTAAAACACTATAGATGGGCACATGCAAATGCAATTACAACTTGAACAACAAGGTGAGGTCAATAAACAGTTGTGAATCCAACTAAAAATCCTGTCTCCAAGAAACAACAACATCAGAATCATATTCAGAAGAAAATATCTGATGCAGGTCACTTTGGCAGAAACACATGTGGCTTTGCTATATTCTACCAAAAAATGTAGTCAAGGCAGAATCAACTAAAAGGGACTCTATAGTGCCAATATCTGAGGGTTTATAATCAATAAGATCAACCTCAGAAGGAGAGAAAAAACCAACAAGGGATATAGAGTCCGTACGAACAAACTCAATATCATAGGAGTTGAAAAATTCATAAGAAAAATAAAACTCATCAGGATCACTGACTTGCTGATCAAAGGGAGAGTCAAAAGACTCAACAAGACCAACATAAGAAGAAATATCAGGCTTACTAGGAAAATCATGGTTATCCTTAGTCACAACTGAACCAACATCCAAAAGAAGGTTAGACTATATCAAAGACTCTAGGAACACTTCATCCAAATGAAGGAGATCATCCGAGATAGGACACATGTCTAAACTTTCAAATGGATCGACAGAGTGGAGAGAAGGCTCCACAGTCTGTATAGGATGACTCACCCGATCAACTGCTAGGACCAAGTCCTGAGAAGGTAAGCATGAAAATAGAGGCTACTTCTCAGTAGCAATTGAACGCAAAGGACACAACTCCACATAGCTCACCTGTGGTGGGGTAGTGTCTATAGAAACACTGGAAATCAATAAAGGAAAGACCTGATCTCTAGTTGGGTCAGGAGAAGGATCAAGAAAATCCAATTGATCGATAGTGATAATTTCTTCGCCATGATTAAAGTACATCACAAAAAGGAATGTTGACACCACAACTTGCATGGCATAGATATAATCACGTCTAAGGAGCATATTGAAGTCCAAGGGGTCTTCTATTACCATGAATGTTAGGATATTTAGACACTTCGGAGTTAGTTAAGATCAAATTGTGTAATATATCCGTTAGGTAAAAGTGTGTTTCTTTAGTGTGCATTAGTATGCATTTGTAAATATTCTAATATGATGGTCATGAAATGTTCTAGACATAGAGTGTTATGACGGTTCAAATTCTCTTAGATCATACCTACCATTGATCCATGGCTTAACACCATATTGGTCTATGATCTCTATTTAAAGAGAATAGAGGGTCCTTGGCTAGTTGATCGATTATGAGAAGCTCATGTAACTTTCTTTCTTTTGCATAATAAATTGCTCCAAGTAGCTATTTGGATGGGGCCATGGACCATTTCCCTCTCGAGGGTTTTAACCACGTGACAAACATCAGTGTGTTGATCTGTGATCTGTTTGTGTGAAGCGGTATCTGAAGGTGTTCGGTCTTTTGGGAGTGCCCTGTCTACCCGAACAATGAATTCAACTAAGACGGTCTTCCCACCCAAAGTAACAGGTGTTTGAGCAAGAATTCCCAAGGCTATACAAGTTCTTCTATCAAACGGAAGTAACTGACTAGCAGTTGACACAAGGCTCGGAGATCCCATGCCTTGCCAAGCATGAGCAGACAAGATACTAACGGAGGCTCCTTCATCAACAATACAATGAGAAATCGTGTATGATTCAACTTTGACCTTTATCTAGAAAGGTGCATCAGAATGAAGGCATGGCTCAACTAGGCTATCCCAATCAAAGGAAGCAATCTGAGATATTGGTGGGGGTTGATCTGAAGCAAGTTCAATGCCCCCTTGTTCAGTAAGTTCTGAACTGGTAGTGAAGAAAATGTGACTAGCAGACTCTTCACTCTCCAAAGGAAGAGTGGGATTCATCGATACTGAAATCGATTCAACCGCTTCATCAAAGTCACTCTACATAGGAAGAGTGGGATGGAACAAATATGGAATTGGCTCAATCACATAAGGATCACTCTCCGAAAGAAGAGTGGAATCGACCAAATATGAGATTGGTTCAACCACTTGATCAACCAAAGGTTGAGTAGGGTGTTGCAAAACTATAGGTTGTTCAAAAATGGGATGACCATGAAACCAAACTCTTCTTACCTCTTCAATAGAAGGTCTTTTATAAGTAAGGTGGTCTCCCTCACAAATATTACAAGTAAACTTGGGCTTGTGTTTTGAACGGGTAGTCTTTTCAATAATGTCAACCTGACTCGCAGTGGCTAACGAATTGCCCTGAGCATGGCATGCAGAGGCTGAGACACTTCCCCCAGCATGGCTTGTAGAGGCTGAGAGACTACCCCCAACATGGCTTCCAGAGGCTGAGAGACTGGGTTCAACATGACCTACAAAGGTTGAACGGGTGCCCCCTTGCTTATGGTCCTTCTTCCTATTCCTCCTTATTTTACTCCTTTTAGACTGTCGGTTACTAGTATCAGTACTTTCACTACATGAGGTAGAAGGAGTAGGAGAATTAACTACAGGTGAAGGGGGAGCAATGTTTCGATGCCCTTGAAATAAGGAGCTTACTTGAGAAGCATCAGGAGCATTCAAGGAAGTTGGAGTGGAAAACAACCACACCGATAGCCCTAGGGTGAATCCAGGTAGATTCAAGGTGGCCATCAAGGAAACACCAACATTTCCTGTGAGAGGAATAGTACAAGGAGTTCCCAGCATGGGGATCTCTTGGTTGGTGTTCAAAGGGGTGTTAGCCATAGTTTCAAACAAGAAGACAAAGTTTGAGGTTGACAAGCAACCAAAATTACAAAGCACACACCTAAAGGCACACTAAGTACAAACAAACCACACAACACTCACTAAAAAATTCCTAAATCCAAATAGACAATAAGGTATAATATACACTTTCCAAAAGAAAGATGATGGACAGTTACTTGGTGTCCCTATAGATGTTCTTAGGCACAAGCAGAGGAATCACCCACCGCCCTCCCACACCTTCTACCGGGGTTACCTTCCAAGCCCGTCTAAGGTCAACCAGAAATAGCCTTCCGGTGTACCTGTGTATGAACCCTAGATGTCAAAGAGACTAAAGGCTACCTTAACTATATTGATAGTCTAGGGGGATAGTCACAAGCCTGGTTTGTATGCATGGGCAGGGTAGCAAAGCCCAAAACCCTGTCTAGGATAGAATCCCCAGATGTGCAAAAAACCTGGTCTATGATTTGACAAGGAATCAGAGGGTTATCTCCTTAGTCCAATCCTCCACTCGGCCTCAGGCTTAACTACCATTTGAGAGGAGCTTCCCAGATACAATCAACATACAAAAGGGTTTACCTAGTGATTGGCCAACTACATCTGAAATTTTAACACTTGTGGAGAGTTAAAACTCCCTAATCCACAAGTCTAGCCTGAGCTAGTTGGTGTATGACCCTATAAAATAAAACTTACTAATAATATTTAAATTATATCGTTTATTTTAAGGGCAGTTATGTTATCCACCTGAATGGCACCTCTCCGTCCGAGTGGTGACATCCCTCATGTTGGCACACAAAAGGACATCTATGGATTGAGGGTTGCCCAAAACACTATAGATGGGATTATTATGGACTACATTCATCATCCATCCAGCTGGTTATTTTTACCCTTTAGCTATGTCAAGTCATATACGCGACTCTCTATATATGCAACTCGCGTGTTGTATGCGAGTGTCGGTTGTTGCATGTCGTGTATAGATGTATATGCGGGTTACCCTCATAGTAACTCGTGGGTCATACATGAGTTGCCAGTATTGATAGCCGCGTATACCTACCTTTGACATTAAAAATAAAAAAAAATGTGATTACTTGATATTAGTTAAACATTTAACCTTAATCTCCTTAACTGTCTCAACCTCCTCAACCTTCGAAACTGCCTTATTTCACCAAGTATAAATACAGGCCTTGGGGAGGGTGTTATTTACATACACTTGGAGAGAAAATTTATGCTAGTGGATTTTATACAGAAGTATTTGGAGCAGTGGAACTCAGAATCCTTTGGTTGCAGAGGAGTCCTTGTCTCAGGCGTTGGGTTGTAATCTCTACTCTTTCCATTATTGTTAATAAAGAGAATACTTCTTCCATATGTGTCTTGAATGTATCTCATATATTGTGGTTTGATAAATGTTTATGTTTCATAATTCTATATATGATTTATCTAACCTATTTATATATATGAATCATCTTGTATTTGGAATATTGACTCTTGACAGGTGAAGGAGAAGCATCCCTGAAGACTTTGGAGGAGAAGCAGAGTGGAAGAGGACAAGCTAGGATCAACTGTCGTGTATCGGGTGAGTATTTCCTATCCTCCTATTTCCTTTACTACACTTTAGAGTCAATTTCCTGCAAGTTTCTTGAGTATGTTGGTAACCCCATACCTTCGATTATAATGTGTTTATTCCTGTACAACAGAATTGGCGACTCCGCTGGGGAGCCCAGACTGCTGTAGGTTGTTTCTGTCACCCCTGACCAGTCTTTGCTTTGAAGTTGGTGTGTGGTCTTTTATCCTGGTTCATACTTGTTACAGTGTTTGAAAGTCTTGTGGATTTTTCTTAGTTTTTGAGAAAAATTTTGTACCTATACGTGGGTTGCTCTTCTACACAGTCACGTATAGAGGCCTGCATATGTGAGTTTCTCTATTGGACAGTCACATACAATACGCAAGTTTCCCTTCTATACAGTTGCGTATAAGCCTAGAAATTAAGATTTTTTAAGTTAGGGTTTTCTTGTCCCTATCTTTGCATAATTCCTCTATGCCAGTTGGCTTTCCTTATAGATATTGTGTTGTTAGTTTGTAGACTTTGGTGACCACACTTTATGCTTTTTCAAAATCCCTTGGGCTTCTTTTGCTTGGATTATTTTTTGTTTACATGCTGAAGTAGCTTGGCCTGTTTGGGTTGTAAGGCGAAGTGTCTCTATCTAGATCAGTGATCAGGGTCTTGGCCATTGTTTTTCCAGTCTTTCTTTTGATAGTAGTTGGTTATCACTTTCCTGTATGAGTTTATAGTGATTTTTGTCATTGTGTGCACCCAAGCTAGGGTTCCTAGCCTTCCTTTGTTGGTTGATTCTTGGTTTTTGTAGCCTGTTTTACTTCAGTTTGTTGGCTTTTATATAGTTGATTAGATCCAAGTTTACTCAAGTATAGTGCATTTTAGGTGCATGGTAGAGTTTGAGCATTTTTAAAAGTGAAAAGAAAACATTGTCAAGCTTTTGAATTTTGCTTTTGCATAAGTAGTGTTTATTTTAGTTTAAAAATATAATCTCAAAAGCTACAAAAAACATAGGCTTAGTTTCTTTTATCGTTTGCATTCAGTTCATCAATATATATTTGTAAAAAAGAAAAAGAAGTTTGCTTTAATAGTGGTAATTTGCTTTGAAAAATACACCTTTACTTTCATTTATTTCTTATTGAGTCAAAAACACCATAAGTCATCACTCCATTTCCTTCTGAGTAAGAAACAGCTCTATAAAATGAACGCATAATTAAAATTTACTAGTAATTTTTGTTTTTAGGGGCCTTTCACCTACTAGCTTAGGCTAGACTTGTGGGATAGGAAGTGTAAACTTCCCATAAGTTACAAAATTCAGACGTAGTGGACCTTTCTTTAGGTAAATCCTTGACTTTATCGACTGTATCTGGGAAGCTCCTCTCAAACGGGAGTTAAGCACGAGGCCGCATGGAGGTTTGGACAGAGGAGATAACCCTATGAATCCTTGTCAAAGCATAAATTAGGACTTTTACACATCTGGGGATTCTGTCCTAGATAGAGTTTCAGGCTCAGCTACCCTGCCCATGCGTACGAGTCAGGCTTGCAACTGTCCCCCCAGACTGTTGGTATAGCTAAGGTAGCCTTTAGTCTCTTGACGTTTAGGGTTCATACCTAGGTAAACCAGAAGGCTATTTCTGGTTGACCTTGAACAGGCTTGGAAGGTAACCCTTGTTGAAAGTGTAGGAGGGCGGTTGGGTGATTCCTCCGCTTGTGCCTAAGAACCACTTCAAGGACACCAAGTAATCATTCATCAGCTTTCTTCAGGAAAGTATATCTTTTACCCTTGTTTGATTGCTTGAGACTTTAGGATTTTTATAATGTATGATCTGTGGTTTTTCTTGTGTCTAGTTGGCCTTAGGGTGTGATTTTTCAAATTTTCAATCATGGAGGACCAACCTTTTACAAGGTCAAGAAGGTTGAGAAACCTTCCTCCTCTCATGACATTGGAGCCTCCACCTCCACCTCAAAGGTGGGGATTGGACACGGACGGTTCATTTTAACCGATAGGAATAAGTGAAGTTCTTGTTGAACCAGAACTGATTGCTAACCATTTTGATCTTGATATAGTTGAGATAGAAGACTTGCAGATTGATGAGTTTGTGAGAAATTTTAACACCCCCTTGACTGATTTAAACGATCCTATGATCATTCAAGTTAGACCTTTTCATTCACTTGTATTAGGTGTCCCTGTGGGTAGGATCATGTCTTCTGCAGAATAAATTCCTTTTGTGTTCACCTCAGCCATTCCAGTTGAAGGGGTACTACCTCCCCCGGTAGGTGCCCCTAGATCTAGTTTACCTTCTACACCTTTGACTCCTGCGAGCCGGGTGGTTCAACCACCGGTTCACTCAAACCTAGCAGGTGCTTCTGGTGACATGGTTACTGGGATCCCCAGTATACCTACTATTCCTTCTTCCTTTCCTTATACTACCCAGAGTGGTCTAGTAGGATCCTCGACATTTTTCCAAGGATTTCCTTGGAATGGGGGGCACATTCCCCCATCCTCTCCATACGTAGGCCCATCACCTTCCTATGTAGGAGTGCAATTTGGGAACAACACCTCTTATGGGAAAATTTTCCAAACTCCAATTTCGGTCCTGTATACGAGCTCTCCCTTTTCGTTGTTTAGCGGAGGGATACCAGCTCCTATCTTTCAGACCCCTGCTTCTATGGGGACGAACCGAACCTCTTATACTGCACCTCCCACATACAATCCTGTGGCTTACAGATGGAATCCGTTTTAGAGCAATCTTCCCACTTCGTAACTGGTGGCTGGGGGCAACCCCACTTTTACCCATGGGCATTCGGGGGCAGGTCCCTCTAATGCCCAGGCTGGCACATTTAGTAGCCCGGTTCGACCCAAACTTCTATTTCTGGAAACTTTAAACTTGCCATATTTGTCAAAATTAATGAATGACCTAGTGAGGCATGACCCCTTGTGGCCACCTGTTCCCACCAAATTACCATCGGACATCCCTAAGTTCGAAGGCAAAGTTGGTGAAGATCCTGGGGCTCATGCCACCACATTCCATTTATGGTGTTCTTTGAATTCGCTGAATGAAGATTCAGTAAGGTTGAGGTTGTTCCAGAGAACCTTAACAGGTACAACGGAAAAATGGTATATTGAATTGCCTTCTACTACTTTCAATAGTTTCTGGGACTTGGCTAGTGCTTTTCTTAGCCACTTTCAGCTTCCGGTCCGATATGATTTCAGAATGAACTTGTTGTCTAATTTTAGGTAGAACAAGGCTACCCACATCTCGTATCACATCCAAGAGTGGAGGAGGCAAAAGAGCCTTATAAAATCGACTATTCCTCCTGAGTTTCTTCTAGAGTGGTTCCTTAAATCACTGTTACCCTACATATCTAAGGACATATCCACCTCAGGAGTGACGAATGAAGAAGAAGCCATTCTCAGGGACCAACAACTGGATTTGATTTATTCACAATCTGGGGTCTTATATGAGATCAACCCTGAGGCACCGAGGCCTTCACATGATGCGGAGAAGCCTAATCCTGGACCCCATGCCGATGGTGTGGTTGGGTCTATTAATTCTCCCACCATAGAATATTTGGCTAAGCAACTTCATCAGTTGTCCATCAAGCAGTCTATGGTGGAGGTAGCAAAGGCTGCCCCCTCCCCCTAGAGTGAAATATTTTTTTCACAAACCTCTCAGAAGGGAAATCAACAGCCCGACAGGAAGAAAAAGAAAGGTAAGAAGGGAGAGGGAAACCAAAACAAGCAAAAGCCCGTGAACAATGTTGATGGGGGCAAGAAATAAAATAAGAAGGTCAAGTTCCTGTGTAAGTTGTGCCACGAGGACCACCTTACCCACCTTTTTCCCCTTATGGATGAAGCCCAGAAGCTGCTTAAAGCTCAACAACCGGCTGTCTTGAAGGATCCTTTTCCCCAAGGACAGAACTCTGCTTCAGCTTCTAACGTAGCAGGGGGCACTCAAACTGCCCCTGACCCAAACTATATCAACTTGGTTTGATCTTTGACTTTGTTGTAGACAAGGAACAAAAATTATGATAAAGAGACTCTTGAGAAGGGTAAAGCTGTAGGTGAAACTTCCAACCCTCTCACAATAGAGTAGTCTGCTGAAATTATGCCGAAGATACCAAAAGGTGTCTTCAAGAAGACCTTGCATAACCCTAATGCTAGGGCTGCTTCAAACTACTCCATGGTTGAAGACTTAGCTCAAACCCCGTGTGCAATGTCAGCTTTAGAGGTGTTACAGAGTTGTCCTGCCCAGCGGGATGCTCTCTTAGCAGCTTTAGGCAACATGGACTCTTCGAGTCTCATGGCGAAGTTTCATTTATCTAATGTTAAAATTCGCCTTCCTTACCATGTAGCCTTATCAATAGATGTCATCCATGGTGGTAAGACCATTGGAAGGGCAGTTGTTGATGAGGGGGATTCTACATGTGTTATGTCCTTGGCCTATTGGAAAGCTCTTGGATCCCCAGAGTTGGTCCCATCAAACACTTTGCTTACTACTTTTGATGGAAGATCCTTCCGTCCACATGGTACCCTGCCGGCTTTTGAAATTAAGTTGGTAGGAAAAGTAGTGTCTGTTGAAGTAGAAGTGATTGATGCTCCTTTGGACTACAATCTGCTTCTAGGAAGGAACTGGACTTATGCGATTTCCACTATTGCGTCGGCCATTTTTCGTGTAGTGGTTTTTCCACATGAGGGCAAGTTGATTACTATTGATCAACTTGATTTTACCCGAAAAAGTCGTTTAGAGTCTAATGAGTCCGCTATGCCATTGGTTGATTAGGTCAAACCTGATGTACAGAGCTTGGGGTTGGAATGTACACATCACTAATGGGCACATTTGACCTTCCAGCCCCAGTTAATTATATTGGTTCTACTAGTGTGGGGAAGTCCATCGCTACGGTTGTCGATAGGACTAATCCTTGGGTTCTCCCAACCCCCCATGAACTGGAAGTGTCCTTATCAATGGTGGAGGTAGCTTATCAAGCTATCACTCAAGCCACTGTTGACCCCATTCCAAATCCTTTAACAGTCTCGGATGATCTAGAAGAAGTCTATTTTCCCGCATGGGCGGAAAACTCTTCGCATTATATAGATTGCTTAGACATGGTTTTACCTTCTGATGAAGCTATTATGGAAGCCATGAGTGGATGTAATGATATTTGTGAGAATATTCATCATCGATCCTATTTTCTTCCAGAACTAAGTAGAATAGAAAAACAAGAGTTTCGCTTGAGACTGTCAGAAGATGTTGATATACCTATCAACCCTTTGCTTATGGAAGGAGTGTTTGCTGAGGGGAATATGGCAAACATTTCCACCACTATACCTATTAACATCTCTGTAAACCCAAATGTCATGGAAAACATATATATAGGTGCAAACTGCTCTCCTGAAGAGATTACCATCTATACTGCCCCTTTTAAGTACTTCCGCGATGTCTTTACCTGGTCATATGAGGAGATGCCAGGCATAGATCCATCGATTGTTGAACATGAAATCTGAACATATCCTGATGCCAAGCCGGTTCAAAAAAATTTAAGACCTGTTAACCCCCGTAAAGCGGCGGCTGTGAAAGCTGAAGTTGAAAAGCTGTTGAGGGCTGGTTTTATATATCCCATAGCTTTGACTGAATGGGTATTCATGTTGGGGCTCCGACCCTAAGGGTCCTTAGTTTTGGTAAATCCACAGTTTTTGTGGAAGTGTAAGTAGAGTTACAACCTAAAACAGTCTTAGGGGTGTCGCGGGTGGGTCGAAACCCCTGTTTTGTAATCAACCCTTGGGTTAAATCCAGGGTTAGGGTTTTGGGCACCCATGGTGTAAATCCATGGTTTTGTAACAGTGCGCTATATAAATAGGCACTTATGTAAAGAAGTAGGGTTAGGTCTTGAATGATTATCTTATGAAGCTAATGTAATGCGAAGATATGATATTGTATAAGGGTTTTTTGTAAGAAGGTTAAAGTCCCAGCTGTGTGCGTGGACGACCTCTGCAGCTGTGTGCACAGAGGGGTTTTGGTGAAAAGGAAGATATGCAGCTGTGTGCACGACTTGAGGACTGAAAGGATCTACAGCTGAGTGCGTATATCAAAACTGTCGTTTTAGTTGTAAAGAGTTGAATAAAACGTAGTTCTGTGGATGTAACCCCTACACTGGGGGTGAACCACATTACATCTGGTGTTGTGGTTCATTTGTGTTGATTTGTTATTATATTTTATGCACTGCTAAGTAAATAACTGATAAAGTAAGATTGCTGTTAATAACTAGCTTCGCTGTGAATTCCCAGATAAGGGTTGTGCAAGTAACTGCTTATTTATCTAATCGCGAAGCTACTTAATTGATAATACAAGAATTGTGTTACGTGATTATTAATAGTTAAAGACTAAGGGTATAGTAAGATTCTCTCTTCTTCTTGCAGAAACCTGATTCTGTGGCACCCCATAGCTGTTTCGGGTGAGACTATAGGCTGTTCGTAGGCTGCTGCCGAAAGGGCCAACACTGTGGGTCTTTTGTTGGTGCGAAGTTAAAGTTAAAACCTGGGTCTGCCCAGATAGCCCAACAAATTGGTTCTGTTGCCGATTGAACTCAATATCTGTTGAAGAGAGATCTACGTCGTACCTCAAGGGCTATGTTTTGGTGACCCTCTGTAAAATAAATTGGTGATTGGATCGAAGCGACCTATTTGAATTTTGCAGAATAGGAAAATAAAGATCCCCCTTGTAGCGTGGAACAATTTTTGCAACGGTACATCTTTTCTGATGTTCATGAAATTTTCTTTGGTACTATACACATAGAGTTGCACCAGTGGTTATCCAGGTTAACAGAAAGGAGGACGAACTTCCAAGAAAACCAGTTTCCTCCCTGGACCCCCGCAAGAATCGCTATCTTGAAAAGAGTGAACAACGCAATCTCGCGAGCCGTGGATTTTTGGACTGCACGAACTCTCGAAGCATTTGTGACAGAGTTCGCCATCGACAAAGTACCTCCTTTAGCGAAGCTGAACGACAATTTTTCAAAGGACCAAGGGGTAAGTACTTGAACCTATTTAGTTTGAATATTAAAATACTATTGGCTGAAAAAGGAATCTTGCTTATAGAATCAGATTGTTAGATCTAGTATTGCTAACCTGTGATTGGAAGTGACTGGGACTTCGACGAGCAAAGTGGTTTGCTGCGAAGTGGAAAAAGATATAAGAGAGATCTTGGTTCCTCTACTGAGTATAACCATTTAAGTTCTGAAGCCTCTGAGTCTGTTGAGGCCCCCCCTGTTAGAAACCCTCCGATAACCCCACAGCAGAGACCTATTATCCCTGAGAACCTGTCGCAGTCTGAAAGTAACCTTAGCTCGAGTATCCCTGTCGCAGGTCAGTATTCCCCAGCTAGTTCAAACCCTTCCTCCCCCCCTAGATCCCAGATGGCCCATGTTCATGATGACATCAAACTACCAATTTTTAAAGGAACTGGGTCAGAAGATCCAGAACAGTTCTGGTTTCTATGCGAAGCTGTGTGGACCATGAAGAACATTACAGACATAGATGTTCAATGAGTGCAGCTGATCACTTCTTTCAGAGACCGAGCGATAAATTGATTTATGAAGTTTGCTAGCATGCAGAATGCTGTCTTGGCTAACATCAAAGCAGCACTGATCCAAGAATTTAAGAAACCTAAATCAGAGTCGCAGTGCATCACTGAGTTAAAAGAGATTCAGTAGCAGTGAGGTGAATCTGTGTGGGACTTTGATCAGAGATTCAAAGTTTTTCTTGACCAAGTTAGTTTCACGATCGGACCAGCACAACATAAGGAGTGGTTTATTGCATCATTATTACCTCACATCAGAGCTCCACTCATGCTACAGAAGGTTGCTGATCAGCAAGAGGCCTTAGAGATTGCCATAAAACTTGAAACTCCACTTGTCGAAGATAACTCTGGCATAGCTCAAATTCAAGCGCAGCTCGCGGAGATGGATTTAGAGCTCCGTGACATGAAAAAAGGGAAATCCACCCACAAAGAGGTATGGTGTATATGTTGTCGAATAGAAGGCCACGACAAGGACCAGTGTCCGGCGCTGAGAAACTATTTAAATACTGGCGCACCAAACCCGCTGAATCCTAGTGTTCTGTACTATGAGATCTGTCGAACTACTGGATAGCATCGACCGGAAGACTGCTATCTGTTACAGAGGTATGTTCAAGTCCCAAAGAATCCTTACTGTAAATTCTGTAAGTCAGTAGGCCACAATGAAGATGAATGTTGCAGCTTCGACCTTATGAGGGAGCGGACCTACGAAACTTATAGGATCTACTCGGATGCACAAGGCAATGATGGATATGGTTACCGAGGTGGTCGAGGCAGTTTTAGAGGCCGTGGTCGTGGTATGCCTGGAGGAGGTCGAGGTCAAGTTATTTGCTATAACTGCAATCAGGCAGGACATCTAGCTTGAGACTGTCAAAACCCAACCACGACATGCCGATACTGTAGAGAAGTCGATCATGTCATCGAGCAGTGCCCACAGTTGCTAGCTAAAATTCAAGAAAGGAACAACAAACCTAGTCCGAGTGTCTAGTTGATTGATGTTGAGCCACGACCAATCCCAGCTGTTAATTTGGTTACAAGAAGTGGAACTACGACAGATGTGCAGTGTCCGGCGAAGCAGCCTGACAAAGCTTGGGTTCGTAAGGCCGTAGAGAAAACTCCAGCATTTGATGTTCGACGAGAAAAATAAACTTTTTTGGAAGCCAGACAACACTTTGCTGATCCAGATTTTCCTGCAGCAAACAAGCAGCACCAGCAGATGAAATCCCAGGAAGACTCACAAGGCCAAGTAAGTACTCTGTCATCATTTTTACAAAGTTGCATCAAATTGTGAAGAAATCAGAATGCCTTAAATGAATTACAAAAAGTTATTCAGTCTTGCGAACCTCACCAAAGTCCTGGTAAGGAAAAAGCTGTCAGTAGAATTAGAAGGACTGGAAGAGAGATGAGACTACATGCTCAGATAGGAGAATATGACATGAAGGATATTATTTTAGATCTGGGTTCAGAAGTCAATATCTTAACTAAACAGACATGGGAACAAATGGGAAATCCCACCCTTGACTGGTCCCCTATCCAATTGAGATTAGCCAATCAACAGAGGATTCTGCCTTTAGGAAGATTCCCTAGAGTACCAGTGGATATAGATGGAGTTAGCACTGTAGTATATTTTGAAGTTATAGAGATAATTGATGACAGTAACCCTTATCCAGCTTTGCTAGGAATTGAGTGGGCTATAGATAGTGATGCGGTCATCAATATTAAAAAGAGAAATGAATTTTGAAGGGAAGGGATTGAGATCTATACTACCATTAGATCCTTCTCAAGGAGAAAGATATACGGAGCCAGTCAGAGAGGAAGATCAGGATATTCTGGACCATATCTATAATATCACAGCTAAAGAAGAAGATTATGTCGATCCTAATGCCGAAGGTGTAATGGATTGGCAATGTGATAGCTCCTGCATGTCTGACTCAGATGATGGTCTAGAGAATTGGCAAAATCGACTATACGAGCTACATGGCCATTGGTGCACACGAATTACCAAATCTCTTAGGTGCCTTAGTGCACAGGCCAAAGATTTTCCTACATATGATGGGTTGACAGACCCAGGAAAATTTATTGCGTAGTTCTCAAAACAAGTGCAAGAATCACAGAGAATGCAGACTCTGGAAGCAGCATTAAGAGCTACAGCAATGAGATGGTGGAATGGCCATAGGAAGTATATTCACAGTTGGGAAGCTTGCCAGAAATTTCTACTCCTCCGATTCATAGACCAATTTCAAGACGTGCAAAGCAAGTTCAATGGGAAGAATAGTCCTCAGGAACATTTGAAGCAATGTTATGCAGCATGGGAACATGTACCTCGTGACGAATGGGCGCATAATTTTGTGCACACTTTGGAACCTATATCAAAAATCTGGTATACGGAGGTCGAGCTTCGACACAGTACTGTAAGTTGGGACGATCTTGTTGATATTTTTATACTTACATTTTCTATTAACGAAGTTTTCCCTACTTTAGATGCAGATGTCAGACTGATCCATGACAAGGCAGTTGATGATCAAGAAAGAACTGAGTACCAAACTAAGGAGTAGAACCAAGAAGTTAGTGCACCAAACCTAACAGCCCGGTCGCAGATCTTACCAGGACAGACCGCGGAGAAATGTTGTTCCAAGACTGGCTGTTGTGACGAAGCTAAGACAGTGATTTTTCCGGAGCACAAAAACACGGCAAAGCTTAAAATCCGGCCGTTGGAAAATAGCCGAATTGGCAGCATGGGCACTTTAATTACTTTAATTGTCTGTACTAATGAGATCATGGAAAATCCAGTACCGGTCGGACAAGATTTTTATCAGATTTGGTGCCTTAAATGCATCGTCCTAATAGATTTTATTAATAAAGTGTATAAGAAGATCCCTAAGTTGGCAAAAATTGCATTCTGCATTTCCTTGACACTTACGAGTGAACCCATGAAAGACAAGAGAGAGCTTCAGGATCTAGTAAGAGAGTTCGAATAGAGGGGTCTCCAGAGTCACTCTGACCCCCCACATACCTCTGTGCCCCGTGAAGAAGCTCACCCAGCCCCACCGCGGCCGATGCAGACACGGTCCTCTAGGAAAAATTTTAAACCTGAAGTTCGTTCTAAGCGGAACGAAGACCGACATAGGAAATCAGGGAAAACATCAAGGACTCACCAGATAGACTCACCTAGTTCAGTACAGGTCCCGACTAAAGGAGATGAGCACATTGAACCACTGCAGCCACCATATCTCCAACCCGTTCAGCCAGGCGTCCATCCACCCCAGTGGACAAAGCAGTTTACATTAAGCACACCCTCGCTGCCACCAGGTGTACAGCTGGTTGGAACTATGACAGGAAAAATAGACCGGCTTCAGTATGCCGACCATGAAACAAATGATCATAGCAAGTTTCCACAGTTCGCACCTACTCAATACTTGCATCACGTCAAATACCCAGATAATGGCAAGACACTATTGGAAGTGCAACAGTGGGATGCCGGCTTGCACACAGCTAGCCTGCTAAAAATGCTTGATGTTCCTCATTTTGGTTGCAGCACACAGATGACCGTCGTGGTTAAGCAGTTGTTAGCATTCGTACATGATGGCCACTTGTGGATAGGAGACAAGCAAATTCCTATCAATGCCGAGATTATTCATAAGATCACAGGCTTACCGATAGCAGGGCCTGATCCAAGCACTGAATTTCCATCAAGACACGAGGATACAAAACTCATGCAGAGCATGAAGGACCGTTTTGGCCTGACCAAGGGGAAACGAGGGTATCACACTTCCACGATTGAGGACAAGAACATCCGCTTCGCAGCTGAGCTCTTAGCATGCAAACTTCTGCGAAAGTGCAGGCCCAGTGAAGTGCCTGCCCCAGTTATCAGAATTGCTATAAACTGTGCTGAGGGTTACACTTACAACTGGGCTGCATATCTTGCGAGGGAATTCCTGGAATATGCCCGTGATGCGCAGGAAAAAGGTAGACCTTTTCATTATTCCTGGCTATTAATACTTATTGCACTAATTGGGTGGAAAGAACCCACTGAGGCTCAGTTCATGGAGGCACCCCTAGGCATGCCAGGTGCAGTAAGATACGCATCCCTCTGGATGTCGCCAGACAAAACATCTCAGGAGATGACGAACACTATGTTCTCCTTTTATGGCATGAGTATACACTACGAGATCTTGCGAATACCATGACTTACCAATGAGCTGTTCTCTCAATATGAAGGTGCCGCAAACTTCAGTTCCGACATGCATCATGTTTTTATTCAAGCCCGTGCAGATCCAACACATCAGTGGTTTAAGTTACCATATGTAGTAACCAAAGCAGACATCCTGGGCATAGTTCAATAGTGGCCAGCTGACTGGTTGAAAGATGCAGGAAAAAAACCCACCATTCCAGTTCTCCTTGTTACCCATACAGGCGCAGGTACCAGTCAGACGCAGCAGCAAAACCCACTAGAAGACAGCGAAGACCTAAGTGACTCGCAACAAGATGGAAATGACCAAGGTGGATATGGAGACCATGAAGAAGAGGATGAGGAGTCGGTCAACAATCTATCAGATCTTAATCGATCAGCTAAGCGCAAATCACCAGAGGTAGAGGAGGTAACCAAGCCTCAGTCCCGCAAGAAGACAAAAGCATCGAAGGAAAAAAATCTAGATGAAGGAGTCACTGTGACGTTGGAATAGCTTGAGCAAGCTCTCAACAAATCTACTGAAACACTAGCTCAAAAGTGGTCACAGTTCGCGGATGTGTATCTTGTTGCGCTCACAGGCGTAGCAAATAGGGTATCAGAGCTGAAAGAGTTAGCAACAAAATCAGCGACTAATACAGCGACAAGTAGTACCCCAGCATCTATGCAGCAGGATGTGAGGCAATGGCCGACCAGAGATAACAGGGTCCAAGTGTCAAGCGCAGCTCTAATACTGACTGATGCAGATTCTCGGCCACAGATGAGTATGATAGTTGAGATCGATTACACCAAGTTGTCTGTGACAGAATTGCACCTCTGCCAGTTAGCCATCATGAAGGAAATCCACGCACGAGATCACTATTCTCAAATCCAGTTGGAAGACATCATGAAGCAAAGCCAGAATCTCACAGCAAGGCTGGAAGAAGTTGCGCAAAAGAAGACAGAGGCTGAACATAAAATAGCTACACTGGCGCGAGTGCTAGATGAGGCATGTCGGAGTCTTCCTGACTTCGACATCCAAGACAAAGAAGAACTAGAGTAAAGAATTTCCAAGCTGAGAGACTACACCCAACAGTCTCATAGTGAAATTGAAAAGTTAAAAACAGAACACCAGAATCAGATCGTGGAGCTTCAACTTCGCATCCCTCCAGAAACTCCACCTGAGGTCCAAGAACAGCGCCACAGGGACATCCAGGCCTCAGCAGCAAAGATATCCGATATTGTGGGTAGCGCAGTAAAGCTGTTGGAAGATAGTATTGAAGCATGGGTGAACCTACAGGACCATCCAGATATAGGTAAGGTACAAGAAACCATCAATCTGCGACAGGAAGAATTAGATGCAGTCAGACTAGAAATTAAGACGCTGCCTCCTATGCAGAAAATGGCTAAGGTGAAGCGGAGCAAGGAGCTCCAACAGGAAATCGACTCCTGTAGGACGAAGGTAACACTACTAGAAAATTCGCTGCAGCCACTTGTCGATGAAGCATTGGAATTGAGCAATGCTGCAGAGAGTCAGCTCAAAGTTTTGAAGGCCTATGATACTTTTGCGTAGGAAAAGGCTAATGAAGTATCATCCTCAGTGTTAGAAGAATTGGTGGAAAAAGAGAAAGTATCCGATGACATTATACACAACCTCAACAGTCATTTCCATATCCTCACAAAGAAGATTCTCCCACCAGAAGAGTCGCAGAGTGCCCCGGGACGGGCCACAAGTGAGTCTTAGGGGCCTGTTGGGGCTCCGACCCTAAGGGTCCTTAGTTTTGGTAACTCCATGATTTTTGTGGAAGTGTAAGTAGAGTTACAACCTAAAATAGTCTTAGGGGTGTCGCGGGTGGGTCGAAACCCCTGTTTTGTAATCAACCATTGGGTTAAATCCAGGGTTAGGGTTTTGGGCGCCCATGGTGTAAATCCATGGTTTTGTAACAGTGCGCTATATAAATAGGCACTTATGTAAAGAAATATGGTTAAGTCTTGAATGATTATCTTATGAAGCTAATGTAATGCGAAGATACGAGATTGTATAAGGGTTTTTTGTAAGAAGGTTAAAGTCCCAGCTGTGTGCGCAGAGGGGTTTTGGTGAAAAGGAAGATCTGCAGCTGTGTGCTCGGCTTGAGGACTGAAAGGATCTGCAGCTGAGTGTGCAAATCAGAACTGCCGTTTTAGTTGTAAAGAGTTGAATAAAACGCAGTTCTGTGGACGTAACCCCTACACTGGGGGTGAACCACGTTACATCTGATGTTGTGGCTCATTTGTGTTGATTTGTTATTATATTTTATGCACTGCTAAGTAAATAACTGATAAAGTAAGATTGTTGTTAATAACTAGCTTCACTGTGAATTCCCAGATAAGGGCTTTGCAAGTAACTATTTATTTATATAATCGGGAAGCTACTTAATTGATAATACAAGCATTGTGTTACGTGATTATTAATAGTTAAAGACTAAGGGTACAATAAGATTCTCTCTTCTGCTTGCAGAAACCTGATTCTATGGCACCCCATAGCTGTTTCAAGTGAGACTGTAGCCTGTTCGCAGGCTACTGCCGAAAGGGCCAACACTGTGGGTCTTTTGTTGGTGCAAAGTTAAAGGTAAAACCTGGGTCTGCCCAGATAGCCCAACAATTCAACCCTACTCCTGTTGATAAGAAGAAATGGAATATCTGCATTTGTACAGACTTTAGAGACCTCAATAAAGCCTATCCTAAGGAAAACTACCCCACACCTTTTATAGACCAAATCATAGATGTTTGTGTGGGAAGTGAGGTGTTTTCATTTATGGATGGTTTCTCCGGATACAGTCAAATTCAAATAAAACTCGAAGACCAACATAAAACTGCTTTTATTTGTCCTTGGGGTACCTTCACGTATAAGAAAATGCCCTTTGGATTGAAAAATGTTGGGGAAACCTTTCAACGGGCTATGAACTTCGCTTTCCATGACATTAAAGCCATTGTCGAACCATACCTTGATGATCTGCCCGCACATTCTCGTAAGAGGATCCAACATCCAGATCATTTATGGTTGATATTTGAAAGATGCAGACATTATAAAATCTGCTTGAATCCCCACAAGTGTGTATTCTGTGTCGATTCAGGAAGATTACTCGGGTTCATTGTCTCTAGTAGAGGCATCCAAGTGGATCCATTGAAAGTTGAGGCCATCGTAAATTTGACTCCTCCTCGTTCTCTCAGGAAACTTCAAATCCTGCAAGGAAAGTCTAATTTTCTTCGACGTTTTATTGTTAATTATTCCAAGATCACTAAAGGTTTCATGCACCTGCTTAAACAAGACACCCCATTTGTATGGGATGAAACCGCACAACTTGCGTTTGAGGCATTGAAAAGAGATTTGCTGTCGGCACCCTTATTACGCCCACCAGATTATTCTAGGGATTTTATATTATATATGGCTGCATCGGAGTTGACCATTGGGGTAGTACTAGTCTAGGAGGACGATAAGCTTATAGAGCATGTTTTTTATTATCTTAGCCGTGCTTTGGCCATACCTGAACTTATATACTCCCATGTTGAGAAATTAGCCTTAGCAGTTGTTTATGCTGTGCAGAGGTTACGTCACTACATATTACTGAGGACCACCATAGTAGTGGTAGGTGTGAATCTGTTCCAATATGTTTTATCCCGATGGATTGTTGGGGGGGAATTTAACAAATGGATAGTCATTCTCCAAGAGTTTGACTTGGATTTCCAGTCCGCTAAGTCTAAGAATTCCTTAGTTTTTGCTGAAATTATAGAAAAATTTCCTACTGAAGAAGATGTAGTGGTTGAAGATGATTCATTCCCAGATGAGCATAATTTCCTGATATCTACCTCTGATCCTTGGTATGGAGATATTCTTATATATCTCCAGAATTTGAAGTACCCAGCTTCCTCAAGGGAGGAATGATGTAAATTATGCCTTCATGCCAAGAACGACCTCATTATAGGAGATACATTATATTGACGTGGGGTAGATTCCATTTTGCCTCATTTCCTTACTCATGAGGAAGTAGAGATTGTCATAAATGATTCCCATAGCAGAGTGTGTGGGGGTCATTTATCTGGGTTAGCAACGGCCCAAAAGATATTGCGTGCCGGTTATTTCTGGCCCACGATATTTAAAGATTGTGTGGAAGCAGTGAAGCGTTGTCATCCATGTCAGCTTTACACCAGGAAAATGTGGTCACATACTGCTCCATTATTTCCCATTGTCTCGGTAGGCTCCTTCATGAAATGGGGGATTTATTACGTGACATGCAACCCAGCCTCGGCTGGGGGGCATAAATACATCATTGTCGCTAGTGACTATTTTACGAAATGGGAAGAGGCAATGCCTACTTTCAAAACCGACAGGGAAACAACAGCTTTCTTTGTATTCAATCAGATTATTGCATGATTTGGTATACCCAAAGTGATTTTCACTTACCATGGTAGTCATTTTCAAAATGACATGATGAAGGAACTGACTACCATGCTCAGATTTAGACAAGAACATTATTCTCCATACTATCCGCAAGCAAACGGTCAGGTTGAGGCTGTCAACAAAACTTTAAAAACTATCCTTAAACGTACAATTGATGCAGCCCGCTCTAACTGGCACATCATGTTATATCCTTCTCTTTGGGCCTACCGAACCAATGTCAAAACTGCTACGGGTTTCTCCCCTTTCCAACTAGTTCATGGAGTGGAAGTAGTTACTCCGATTGAATGTGAAATCCTGTCTCTAAAGATAGCCATTCATGTGTTACCTAATATGACTGAGCTTGAGGAACGTCTGGTAAATTTAGAACACCTTGATGAACAGCGTAGAGATGTGCTGACTACTAATCAGGCTCATAAAAATAGGGTCAAAACTCAGTATGATAAATCGGTCAAACCTAGGGTTTTCTCTGAGGGGGAACTTGTCTTGCTTTGGGACCAAGATAAAGAACCTCTGGGGGAAAGAAAATTCAAGGAAATGTGGTTAGTACCTTATGTCATGTCCAAAGTATTGAGTAAGGGTGCATATGAGTTAGTTGATTTTGATGGGAATAAGCTGCCTGAGCCTAGAAATGGGCTCTACCTGAAGAAGTACTACGCTTAGGCTTAACACTTTTTCTTGTATTTTTATTGTATGTATTTTTTATGTACAATAGGTTGTCAGTTTTGTTTTTTATACTATCTACTGGTTGTTGCAGATGTCTTCTAAAAGGTATATAGGGTTTGTTGATGGCGCCAGCCGTCATACTTGTAACCTAGCTTTGGCAGCATGGGTTATCTATTCTCCCTCAGGACAGCTTGTTGCCATGGGAGGTGCTTGTTTAGGTCCTTCTTCTAATAATGTTGCTGAGTATAGGGCTGTAATTGAGCTCCTATCGGATGCTTTGTCATGTGGCATCACCCAGCTTGAGGTCCGTTTGTATTCTCAGTTGGTGGTTTCCCAGCTCAATCGAGCTTATCAAGTATGAAATCATATTTTATTACGTCAGTTCATGCAAATTCGTTTATTGGAAAGAAATTTTGAGGTTATTACTTTCAATCATATTCCACGAAATCAAAATTCATTGACTGATGCATATGCTAATTACATTTTAGATTGGCATCTCACACACATTTTATAAAGATATATAGCAAACATATGAAAAACACTTGTAAATAAACTGACAACAAACACCAATATATATATGTGTAAAATATCTGTCCATAGATAGGTCAAGTCTGATCCTCAGATCCCGTCATATACAAAATGTACAAAAATGTGTATCATAGTCCATCAAAATTCCCTAAGTCTAAGCTGGACCACCCTGGTCACTAGGACCACCTTGGTCCCCATGATCTCTATGCAGTCTGGCTTCCTCAGCCTCCTCAGCTTCGGCAGCCTCCACCACCTCTATATATACGAGCACTGCTCTAACCACTCATCTGAAAAGACATAGCCAAACTGGTGGAACTCCAACTACGAACTCCTGCATGGCAGTCGGGATATGCTCTATTCGTAAGGTCGGTACTCGTTGGGTCAGCCTGGCCAGTTTCCCCTCTAGTACCCTGATCAATCCTAGATCCTCACCTATGACAGGATGAACGAACATGCGAGGGTGCCCTTCAGGGTGGACCGGTCCAATATCTGCATTTTTGACATGTTTATAGGATTTAGACTTGTATATATGTATATATCTATCATTTGAAAAATCCATAAAAATTTGAAAATGATAAAAATTTAAAAATTACTTACCTAGGTCTCCCCATGCTCCTCCTAGAGGGAGGACAAGGTCGGGGTCACCTCGAAAGTCCATCCCGGCATATGGAAACTTCTCTAGTGCCAGTAGCTATCATTTCCACCAGGTATAGAAATCATCATCATATACATTGTGTACTATGTCTCCTCCTCCTTGGCAGAGGAAGATGTCTCCCCACTTGCTCAGCCTCGGCTGACGTGGAGATCTGACATGTAGAGGTATGGTAGGGCTCAATGCTGGCACTCTCTCTCAAAGAAGGCCACTAATATGCTTGCATAGCCAAAAAAAATTCGTCTTCCTCTCTTGCAATTGGATAGTTGCCTCCTCATGATAGGGACAACTCCCAAGCACCAATCATAGAGAGCACCGCGAGAAAAGTCAACTTCCAGCCTCATTTGGTTCCTTGTGGCCAAATGTAAAGAGGAGGATCCAGATATCCTCACGATGGTGCTAGTAAGTACCTGAAGAGTAAAGTCTTGGATATGTCCAACTGGAACGCAGGTCCCTCTCTTTTGAGTACCTGGTGTACAGAACACATCTATATAGTTTTGGACACTTAAGGGGTCACCGTCCCTGTCAGTGCCCTCTAAGTTCACCAGTGCCCCTCGTCGTGACAAACCGGTTATGAAATATATGTCTTCAGTGGTAATCTCCAAGGTTTCACCCCGTAGGTTGAACATCCCCAACTCATGATCCCAATAATTGACCATGAACTAAAGTATGCGAACATTAGCCCGCATGGGTGATGTACAAAATAATTTTAGCAGCCCGCTTGTGCGCAATGCATGTATAGTGGGTGCACTTTGGAGAGCCGCTTGGTTCATTATTTCGTGCTCCATTTCCCTCCATTCCAAAACCATTTTTTACCTAGCAAAAACAAGTAATTTGAATAAGTATTTCCATATCAAAATTCAAATTTTTTTGTCTATTCTAAACCTTTTATCCTTTGCACAGCATATGCGACTGTCTAATTAGACATGTCACGTACTGTACGCGACTGTCTAGTTAGGAAAATCGCGTATAGAATGCGTGTATGCGAGTCTGTCCACTGGCAACCCGCGTATGCGCCGTGCTACAGTTTAGGATGCTTTTAAATATGGAATTTAGACTCAAACTTAATAATTGCTTGGATCAAAATGAAGATCTTAGGGTGTAGGCTTACCTACAACTTGCGGATTTCGATTTCGTTTGTTTAATTGCCCACATTGATTGATCAAAGGTAGAAGGCCAAACTTGCTTTTTATGGCTCAAAAGTTCAAATGGTGAGTTTTGTTTGATTTTTCAACTATTTATAGAAATTATATTTCTTTAAGTGGGTCTTTTTCTATAGTTTGAAAATCCAATAAACTAATACCATATTTCTTTATGCTTTGGAACAGGTTTGTCACTTTTACAAAGTGTTGTTGCTCCCATAGGGTGGTTTTGTCATTTCCAATACATTTTGGCATCTTTATTCATTCCACATTAACCTTTGCATTCAACATTTTTCCATGGACTATGGTATTCTAAGCCATTAGTTCCCTATTTTTACCATTGTTCTTTCATCGATAGGACCCTTTTTCATGAGTATTCTTCTTATATGCCTATTTCATCCTTTGGTACTCATGCCGCAACTGTTTCAAGTTTAGGGGTATCATTTTAGCTATTTTTCAGGCCAAATAGAGCTTCTTTTGGATCTCTTTTTACAAGCTATCCATTTATAGGACTCCCCTCCCTTATGGAGTTTCTTTAGGCCCAGGTATGACTCCTTCAAAACAAACTTGACTACCGAGTTAACTCGTCCATTCAAGCTTGTTAAGAATATGTGAACGGGCATCTGCATTTGTGGTAGGTTATCTCTTTCTCAAACCATGCAGAATAATACGAGAAAGGATCGCTCTCTTTTCTTTTGAATTGAGAAGAGTATTCTCAGGTATAGGTTTATCACTTTTCCGGACCTGAGGGACTAAATTTATGGAAAAGGAACACCCAATTTGAGCTTAGTTTTCTCTTTTTTGTGCTTTGGACCCAAACATGAAAAAGATTCTGAGTGTACTTTGTGTCTTTGTCATGCTCGTTAAACACTTAAGAACAAATAAATGAGTTTATTGTTGTAAGCCCCATTTCTCATAACCAAATGGATCTTTCCGAGTGATATTTCTTTCCTTCACACTCATAAAACTCAAGCTAATTTATGATGTTCTAGAAGGAGCGTTGGGTAGGTGGTAATTTAACCTTTTTCGGACCTCCCTGACTAAGTATGAAAAAGGTTCACCTTTTCTTCTTCGGAAGTTAAGAGAGTTCTTCTATGGTATGTTTTATACTTTTTCGGCCTCAAGAGACTAAATTGGATGAAAAAAGAACCCCCTTGGAGTCTTCTTTGGAGTTTTTAGACTCTCTAAATGTGAAAACACCAACTGAGCATGTACTAGTTCAGGCTCATTAAATCCATGAATCAGTGACACTATCAAGCATTATTTTCCCATCTCTTCAATCTTGTTAAGAAATGAAGAGGGAACCGAGTTAACTTTCCTGGACTCGTTAAAATTTAATAGGGAAGGTAAGGAAGAAGTTTTCTCTTATTTTCAGTAGTGGCAGCATGTCATCCTTGAACATAGCACTCCTTGTTTTTTTTGATATCCATGTTTCAGTGGTCACTTTTCATTCAACTATTACTTTGAGTTTATTACTCCTCCTCTTGTCCATTGTAGCTGGGGAATATGATCATGTCTCCTATATGATAGATAATTCTAGTTGTTCTATCTATAAGTTATATGTTTCCTTGGGTCATCTCTGTGTCGTGCTTATTGTTCAAGGACTCTACCCAATGTATGATCTATAGCCTGATCCCATCATTGTTATATCTGTTATCTATTGTGTCTCCCTTCTTTTTCCCAGTTCCTACTCACTCTTGTAATCCATTGGAGGATCTATTGCCTTCCTTATCACATCATGGTTCCGTTTCAGTACTTCCTGATGATGAAGACCTAGAGTTTTGACGATCATACCTCAGGATTCACTTTCATCCTTTGTGAATTCCTTTGCTTCACTTGTCGATTATCACCTATTGATTGACAAGCTATTGAATCCTTTCCATGTTCGACTTCAGCTTACCCTTATTCACATGGCTTGGATTGTACTGGTTCTTTGGGATCCTTTATGAAGACCTTAGTTCCTCACCTATGGACTAAGTTGCGTAAGATTATGTTCTATTCATATACATAGCTTCCAGATCTTTAAAGACTCATCATTATTGTATATTGTGGCTTCGATCCACCTTTGTAATATATGTGGTTTTCATACCCGTATTATATGATGTACTCAAATATTGTAAAGGAGCTAGTGTTCCAATAAATTGAACATAGCCTCCTCAGATATAACTTTGTATATGATATTACTATGTATTTGTTTCAGGTACTCTCTCTGCTCCATTGGATTTCTAAGTTCTCCAAAGATAAATATTATAATGTATTTTGGCCATCGTTCCCCTCTAACCTCACACATTAGGGGGCATCTGTTATCCACCTGAATGGAACCTCTCCGTTCGAGTGCCAACATCTTTCATGTTGGCACACAAAAGGACATCTATGGATTGAGGGTTGCCCAAAACACTATAGATGTGATTATTATGGACTACATTCATCATCCATCCAGCTGGTTATTTTTACCCTTTAGCTATGTCAAGTCATATACGCAACTCTCTATATATGCAACTCGCGTGTTGTACGCGAGTGTCGATTGTTGCATGTCTCGTATGTCACGTCCCCTTGCCTTCGGCTGACGAAGAGGGCATGACCAATGCTTCAAACACCCGGGCCAAGAGCCCCATAAACATGTACAGGCATAAAAGCTACTGAAAGCAGAATGCCATTCAAACAAGCATTCTTTCTACATGTTCATTTCATTTTCATTAACAACAAATATAGAATTGCAGAGGTAAAATACACAAGATCACTTATCTTATGAAAACTTTGCTCCGCAACCAGCTACGTCGCTGCAACGTTCCACCCAACCATAGGCCAGCGTGCTCCTTAATCTCTCAGCAGCGCTGCCACCCCCGAGCTGGGCATGATTCTCCAAGGAATATGGGAACTAGCAGGCTTACACATATCTAGGGATATACAAAACACACAGCCAAGCCAATAGAGTTGGGTTTATCAGGCCATTAAGGAGCTAGAGAAGGAAAATTGCTAAGCTGGTGATCTCATTACAGAGCCAAGAACACCTACACCAGAACTAGCCTGACCTCTAGGACATCCAAACACACCCAACACAAGGAATCAGTCCCTTCTCTACTACACAGTCCCTCAGGCCCTGCATTCCCTTCCAGTGCTATTCAGGGGTGATGGAGAAGAAGGCCAACCCTCTAGCTCTATCTGTGTGGTTTCCAGCCACCAGGTTTATCAAGCAAATCTAAGCCAACATCCCTACTCCTCTCCCAGTCCGAAGACCAACCATTGCACTCCGGCAATTAATTTAGCTATTATGGCTTAAACCAGGGAAAAACAACTTCAACCCACCTACAGCAGTCCCCAAACGTAACAGCAAAAACGGCTCACAACGTGGGGGAACAATGACCCGTTTTTCACAACCGATGCTGCTGGGAAAAACGTATGCAGACCACAATAGGGAAAAATTTATAGTCTCACAAACGATGTGTGAACCACCACAATGCAGAACCCACGATTCATCCCGTGAGTAAAGGATACAGCCGCTCTATTCACAAATCCCCAGAAGAAAACTACTGCATGGGTAAAATCCAGGAAAATCCTGTGCGTGAAGATGAAAAAAAAATGAACCAGCAGTGGTGGAGAACAAACAGGGCATAGAGAGGACGTGAAATTGGGCATGCGTGAGTCTTCAGTAGCAATTCCCTGCGTGAAGATGAGCAACAATGGCAAGGACGCAAATTGCAAGTGCTTCCGCATTTAGCAATTCATTGAGAGAGGAAAATGTCTGCGTGAGTGAAGAGTGCGTGAGGGTTTTTCCTTCCATTCTGAAGTCAACTGCTATGGGTGGAGTGTGCATGGAGGCAAGGACTGACAGTCCTGCCACCCCACTCGCAAAATCAATAACTGCCTCAACTAACAGCAGCAATTATTAATTGCAAGTGGTTGGGTAAGACAAGGAAAGAAGACACATGGGTAATTTGCCTTATTGGCCAAAGTTGACAATTTCCCCCCAATCCTTATCCTTGTGAAAATCATGCCCCTTTTGATTTAGTTGCCGTGATTGTAGCTGGTCGGGTTTATTTAATTAATTATAGATGCATATTTACATGATGACCAACATAATATATGCCGCATGCCCCGATATACCATCGGTGACAAATATAAATCCAACACATAGCATAGCCGATCAATGGTGGGGCCTTGGCCTTTAGCTCCACACCATGATCATTTACAATATACACATCATATACATCTAATGTAACGGGGTTAAAACCGGGACATTACAACGTATAGATGTATACGCGGGTTACCCTCATAGCAACTCATGGGTCATACGCGAGTTTCCAGTATTGATACCCGTGTATACCTACCTTTGACATTAAAAATAAAAACACGTGATTACTTGAGATTAGTTAAGCATTTAACCTTAATCTCCTTAACTGTCTCAACGTCTACAACCTTCGAAACTACCTTATTTCACCAAGTATAAATACAGGCCTTGGGGAGGGTGTTATTTACATACACTTGGAGAGCAAAGTTATGCTAGTGGAGTTTATACAGAAGTCTTTGGAGCAGTGGAACTCAAAATCCTTTGGTTGCAGAGGAGTCCTTGTCTCAGGCGTTGGGTTGTAATCTCTACTCTTTCCATTATTGTTAATAAAGAGAATCCTTCTTCCATATGTGTCTTGAATGTATCTCATATATTGTGGTTTGATAAATGTTTATGTTTCAACATTCTATATATGATTGATCTAACCTGTTTATATATATGAATCATCTTGTATTTGTAATATTGACTCTTGACATGTGAAGGAGAAGCATCCTGGAGTTGCTTCTTTCTTCCCTTTGCTGCTACCCTTGCCAATCTCCAACTTTTCATCAAAGGAAGAATTATCAAGCACATTTACCTCTTCTGTGTTTAACTTAGGGTTTAGTATCTTTTTCATGTTTAGCCTCAATTTGTTTTTGGATCTAGTTTTGGGTCTCCAGCCTGGAGCAAACTCTCCTACCATCTTCAAAATTTTTCCTTGATGCATGATAGAGGAAAATTATTTAACCTTGATCTTCTTTTTCTTTAGTATTACTGTCTTATCCTCATGACTGTAGAACTCCCTGTGTGTGCCAACCCTAGCCTTAGCACTGACAGTCAACTCATCTCCTTCCAACAAATATTCAAAGTGAAAGAGGACAAGTTAGGATCAACCGTCGTGTATCTAGTGAGTCTTTCCTATCCTCCTATTTCCTTTACTGCACTTTAGAGTCGATTTCCTGCAAGTTTCTTGAGTATGTTGGTAACCCCATACCTTCGTTTATAAGGTGTTTATTCCTGTACAAGAAGTTATTAGTCAAAGGGTAAATGGCATGAAACTTATGTGGTGTTTTGACTCAAAGTTGAAACTAATTAACAAAGCAAAGAGAAATGAAATGCAAAAAGAAAACTATTCTCTTTCTTTTCCAAGTAGAAACTTAGAAGCCACAAAAGAACAAATTATTTTTATTTTTTTCAAAAGCAATGATATGCTATGCAATATAGACTAATAAAATAATCTACATGCATATAAAGCAACCATGTGTTTTTATTTTTCTTTTATAAATGCAAAAGAAAACTAAGACTATATTTTTTGTAATTTTTGAGATTATCTTTAAAATTGAAAACGAAACTACTATATGCAAATCAAATGCAAAAGTTTCTAAATGTTTTCTTTTCACTTTTTAAAATGCTCAAAGACTACTATGCACCTAGATGCACTAAACTTGAGTATACTTGAATTAAAACAACTGTATAAAGCAAGCAAAGTGAAGTAAACAGATTAATAAGACCAAAATATCAACAAACAAGGGAAGACTTGGAACCCTAGCTTGGGCGGGAACAATGACAAGAAATCACCGAGATCACACAAATGTAAGTGGAAAACCAATAACTATCCAAGGATAGAATGGGAAAAAGAGTGTCTAGAACCCTGATCACTGATTCAGACAACCAACACTTAAACCTATAACCCAAAACAGGCAAATCCACTTCAAATTGCAAACAGAATACAATCCAAACAAAAGGAACTCAAGGGATTTATAAGAAAGCACAAGGTGTGGCCAACAAGGTCATCAAAATGATAGTATAATGTTTATAAGGAAGACCAACCAGCAAATTTCTTTTATAAAGGGATAGGGACAAGCAAACCCTAACCCAAAAATTCAAATGCTAAGGCTTGTACATGAATGTGTATAAGGGAAACCCACGTACCGTACACGACTGTCCTAGAGAGCAACCCATGTATGCAGGCCTCTGTACACGACTGTATGCAAGATCAACCCACGTACAGGTACAAAATTTTCTAATAAGAGAATTTTTCAATGTATTCAAACACTACCCTAAGCATGAACCAAGACAAAAATAGCACACACAGAATGAAGGCAAAGACTAGGCAACGGTAAACAGAAATAACCCACAGCAGTCTAGCTCCCCAGCGGAGTTTCCAATTCTGTTGTTCAGGAACAAACACCTTATAACCGAAGGTTTGGGGTTACCAACGTACTCTTAAAACTTGCAGACAATCAACTTCGAAGTACAGAAAGGAAATAGGAAGATAGAATGAACTCACCCAATTAACGACGGTTGATCCAAGCCTTGACTTCTTCCACTCTGCTTCTTCTTCAAAGCTTTCAGCGATGCATCTCCTTCACCTACAAAGAGAAAATCTTCCAAATAGAATCTCATACATGTATATATGACAAGTTATATAAACAATATATATATTGCTTAATCATAAATATTCATCAAACCATGATACATGAAAGACATTCAACACGCATTTGGAATAAGGATTCTCTTTATTAACAATAGTGAATGAGATAAGATTACAACCCAACACCTGAAACAAGGACTCCTCTGCAACCAAAGGATTCTGAGTTCTACTGCTCCAAAGACTTCTAAATAGATACCACCAGCATAACTTTTCTCTCCAAGTATGATTGATTAATGCCCTCCCCAAGGCCTCTATTTATACTTAGGGAAATAGAGCAATTTCGAAGGTTGGGGAGGTTGAGACAGTTAAGATAGTTATTGATTAGGGCTTAACACATCTCCATTAATTACGATTTATTATTTTTAATTTCAAAGGAAGGCATATGTGAGTATTGATACTGGCAACCCGTGTATGAAACATGAGTTGCTATAAGGTAAACCCGTGTACAGATCTGTACGCGGGTTGCAATGATAATACTCGCGTACAATACGCGATATGCTGTAGGAAAATGCATGTATGTACGTGGGTTTCTTATAGGAAAAGTCGCGTACATCAATTGACATATGAAAAGGTAAAAATGGCAAGCTAGATGAATAGTGAATGTATTTCATAACATGCCCATCTATAGTGTTTTAGGCAACCTTCAATCCATAAATGTCCTTTTGTGTGCCAACAAGTGAAGTGTCGGCACTCAGACGGAGAAGTGCCATTTGGGTTGATAACAGATACCTTTACTAGCGTGTTTTCCAAATTTAAATTTTTGTCTATCTTTTTTACCATAAACAAAATGCTCACAAAACTTCAAATCTACACATTTTAAACTATGAAGCAACTTTTGATCAGCAAGTGTCTTCATTCCTCTTTCTCTGATATGACCTAACCATTGATGCCGTAGATGAGTGAAGCCTGCTGCACCAACTGATGCTACTATTGTTTGATCGATTTTTTTTCTCCCTTCAAGTTTATACAGGTTCCTGACTCTGTTTTCCTTCATAACAACCAAGATACCTTTCGATATCTTCATAACTTCACCTTGAACCGCAAATTTGTAACCAACATCATCAATATCTCCCATTGATATCAATTTCTTCCTTAGTTCAGGTACATATCTCACATATATTCGAATCCTAACAATCCCATCATCCATTTTAATTCTGATACTCCCTATCCCAATAGTTTTACATGAAAAATTATTTCCCATATTATTAAACTATCATGTCATCTACAGATTGGTATGTGTGAAACCAACTTCTATGAAGACACATGTGATGAGATGCTCCAAAATCAACTAACCAACCATAATGATATTCTAATACATTAGAAGTAGTTAATACCTCATCAATCATACTTGAATCATTTTCTGCTATGTTTTCCTTATTTTTAGAGTTCTCCTCCCTATAAGCTTGCATGCGTTTCCAACAATCTTTCTTAAGATGTCCTGTGTTATTGCAAAACCAACTCTTCAATTTACTCTTTTTTCCCTTCAAATTTGATCTTGATGCACCCTTTGAATGTTGTCCTCTTCCACTGGTTCTTCCCCTGGCCACCATTGCTTCTGATGTCAAGTTTTCAAGACTAGATTTCTTTTGATTTTCATCAAGAATTAAGGCTCCCACAACATCATCAAAGGTAATAGACTCAACAGAACTAAAACTGATAGAGGTTACAAAATGTGCCCATGACTTAGGCAGAGAGCACAACATTAAAATCGCCTTGTCTTCAGAACTAATAATATCTTCCATACTAGACAACTGACAAACAAGAGTATTGAATGCATTCAAGTGATCAGAGTTTTTTCTACCTACTTTCATACACAAGGTAAATAATTGCCTCTTCAAGAGGATTTTATTTTTCAAGGATTTAGTCATATACAAACTTTCCAGTTTTTTCCAGAGACCTACTGCCGTAGTTTCAAACACAATGTTAAATAAAACATTGTCGACCAAGCATAATCGAATAACACTCATAGCTTTTTTATCTATCTTGTTCCAGTATTCATTTGACATATCATATGGTTTCTTGGTTTTCCCTACCAGTTCCTTCACCACTCCTTGTTGTATCAGCATATCCCTCATCTTGACCTTCCATAACTCGAAATTGTTTCTCCCATTGAATCTTTTAATTTCAAATTTAAAACACTGTGTTTTTGCCATTTTCTCAAGAAATTTTTAAATATCTGCTAGTTACTTTATTTGAAATATATATTTCCAAAAAAATTTAGGCACAAAGCTTGACTTTCAAATTTTTTATTATTCCAAAACTTTCCAGTTTCAGCCTTCCAATAAAAAAAATTATTCCAAACTTCCAATTTTTTTTATTATTCTATATAACAACTCTTTATTCCATAAATAATAATGGCAACATTTTTTTTTAACTTCCAAAAAACTTTCAATAAACTCCACCGCTTCCAAACTTCCAATAAATAATATCACTGTTTTATTTTCTTAACTCAAAGAAAAGAATCCACTTTTCTTAAAAATTACGGTCTTTTTCTCCATCCTTTAAATATATATATTTTCTTATATCCATATTTTTAATATCCTTGGGAAGAAAAAAAAATTAATGTTCTCCAAATGCAAACACAACATTAAATTCCAGAAATAGCAAACTCCTTCAACGGTGACCTCCAGCGAGATGCAGACACTTAGGCAAGCTCTTCTCCACAGATGGGTAGTCAGCACTGGCTCTCCTCCATGTTGAATTTCAAACAGTCTCACTCTCTTTCATGCTGGTAGACAGAATTTGAGACTCCTTCACGCACAAATTTTCAGACTCCTTCATGCAGCGGGCTGTTTTTCTTCACGCTGGCTACTTCTCTGGGTTAGTCTCCTCTTCTCTCTGCAACCATACATCCTTCCACCTGCTCTCTTTTAGCACTCAGAATCTGATACCACTTGTTGGATCTGAGATCTATAGAGAAAATAATACATAGAAGATAGTAAGAGAAATACATAAATGAACACAAAGGTTTATTGTGGTAAAACCCCCGAGAGGGAAACATCCATGGAGCAATGGTATTGGTCTTCCTTATTATTCAATGAATGAAGATTACAATAGCTTACAACTCTTAGACTCTTCTATATGGGAATACAATAAATATATACATTTATTTCACGGTTACTCTTAACTAAACAAACTAAATTAATTCGGTAAGTTCATTATTCATCCACCAAGAGAATGGTTGTCACCTGTTTCCAACACATATCTACATAACAAAACTAGATCCCTCTTTAAAACTTTTAACTGTACATGAAATAATCACTACTAAATCTAAAGAAATAAGAAAACATGTGAAACAAGTGGATAAAAGGTCACGATCCTCGTAGGAATTTCAAACCATCACAACTCACTATATATCAAAGGGTCCAACAGTAAAACATGACAAGGAGAATTGGGATGGTTCCCTTTCCTGAATACCCGACTACCTGGATGGTACTTGCGTAGTAATCTCCTCGAGTGTTGTTTTCAATGTATTTCGGTGATAGGATGACCAAAGGTATTTTATCATATGGTTCCAATGTCCCTAATGGTCTCTCCCAATATACACAATGTACATGGGAACTCAAATTTGTGTTAGTGTTCTATGATGCACAACTGTTCGAAAGGGGCCTTTTGATATACTATCAGTTACGTGAATACATTTTCGATATACCTCAAGGGTACGTGAAAAGTCATTTTATATACTGATTGGTATGTGGAAGAAACGTGGGATCCTCAGGATGGAGTACATGCAAAGAAATGAAAGCTACTTTGTTTATAGATGTCAGAACATGTCTCTAACCTATTGTGCACTTCTTGCTAAGAATTTTAACCTAACTAGAACCTATTTTATCTGAAATGGTTAAGTGGACTTATGAGATGAAAATATTTCACTCTTTATTTTAATGGATTCCCTTCTTATGAGAGATTAAGAGGTTCTTTCCCCAAATGCATAAATTCAATAACATACACCCAAACTTGAAACTAGGATTATGTTTCCTATGTTTCCAACAAAAGTGAAAAATAGGTCTCTAGGAAGAAAAAGATATAAGTAATGTTTCCAATCAAGAACTAAATCAAAGAGTCTTTACAGATCATGAAACTTGAAATATTATTCTCTTTTATATAAAACTAAGATTAAAAAAGGAAAAAATCAAAGTAAACTAAAACAAGAACAAATTTTTTTTTTCAAGTATTTTTTATTCTAATAAAGAAGATCAAATCAAAATTTTCTCTTTGAACTATAAAGGAAACAAAAGATCTATTTTCCTCTTCCACAAAGATATAAGGAAACAAAGATAAATCCCAATATAATATAACTCAATACAAACCCAACACATGCACACAGAAAATGAAATGCAGATTTTCCAATTTCAATAAATACAATCCACAGAAAAGAGCAAGAGGTTTCACGCAAAGAAACAAACATAAAATTCAATGCAAGAAACATAAAATCTTCTTGGAATGAAAAGAGAATATAATTCAAAGATACCATAGAATATACAATTCATGCCCCCCCCCCCCCCCCCCCCCC
>LPNX011218594.1:91641-194913 GCA_001517045.1 Pseudotsuga menziesii
TAAAAAGGGTCAGTGAGTACCTACCTTGATGCACTTTAAAGGATTGAAATAAGGCATCCCTGAGGGGTCAACGCACTTTTAGCACCACATAAAAACATCAGTGGTGCTTTTTGTCTCTAGGAAAGAGGTATCGATGACACTCTATCAAAACAGACAAAAGGCACCAGCAAAGGGTCGGCGCTATGTCAAAATAAACTAGGTGCATGAGCAGATATAGGAAACAAAAAGAAGAAAATAAACTTTAAAATAATACAATGTGAATCAAATTGGAATTATGGTAAGAAAATACACAAAAAAATACGGAAAAATTGGGTGAAGTAAGGTGGATTACTCACCTTAGAGCCTTAAATGAGTGAGAAAAATATTTATAAGATTGTAATCAAAAGCAACATCAAAATTCACAGATCTGATTGGTATTATCCCCAGTAGAGTTTCCAATTTTGTTACCAAGAATATTTCAATCATTGCAGACACAGTTTGTTCCCCTAGCCTGCATGGGGCATATCTAAAACAAAAAACCACAACGATGCATCCTTCTCCTAGATAATTGAATTACTTGAATGTTTAAGATTTTCTTACCTCAATGATGGAGGTTGTCCTTACCTTATGGATCCTTTACGATGAAATGTTCCTACAAAGAGTATAAAGAATAATACAAAATGGTGAAAGCAACAAGACAATCCAAATATCTATACTAATAGTCAAGGAAAATAGTAATAAACAACTGATATTAACACAAATAGTTTATGGAAAAGAATAACATGATTATATTGATAATAAAAATATTAAGAAGCTACAACCGATCCTTAACGTTGAATCTTCAATCTCACAATACTTTCAACATCACTCTTAGACACACTCTACAATATTGTACAAGCCTCACTCAAGAAAACACTCACAATGACACTTTATTTCCTTCTATACAAGCTATGATTCCAGTAGCATGAATATGATCGCTTGGTATCCCCCTTCACATGGTGTTGATGTATTTGTAGCTTCGGAATGTATTCATCTATGTATCTTATGTATTGTAACCCGATGTTTATTTTGGGATTTATCTATAATGTAATTGACACTACTACATTTCGGCCAAAAATCCGACGGCAGTATTGTCGGATTTTCGACACTTCCCTGTCGCATGTACGACACTATGATTTTTTTTAAGTGTCGGAAACTTGTCGTCGGTTATCCGACATCTTTCGAAACCGTCGGTTAAGCGACAGCCTTTCTTCAATGGTAGTGAAATTTTTTTAAGAAAATAATCTACATTCCGTCGGTTAAGCGACGGCTAGGGACTGGAAGCGTCGGTAAATCGACAGTTTGTCCGTCGGATAAGTGACGGCTGTCAGTTTTTTTAAATAAAATAATCTACATTCCGTCGATTAAGCGACGGCTAGGGACTGGAAGCATCGGTAAATCGACAGTTTTAACCGTCGCTTAAGCGACTGAAGGCAATTTTAAAAAAAAATAATAATTTTTATGCCGATATTAGGGACTGGATATTCAATTTGATGGCGGGAAATGATCTCTTCTGTCCGAAGAGAATTGGTGGGAAATTATATTTTCTTCCATATTACAATAAGCCAATGGAGCATCAATGTGAAATCACCATGAAGAGAATTCTCTATCTTCTAGACAATGGTGTTTTTAAACGTTGGCTGACAAATGCCAGTTCAGAGATGGATATGAGGTCTACAGCATTGAACTGAAAACATCCATATGGAGTCTTGTTAAGAAATATTATAGAAAATAAAATAAACATATTTATAAAATTTACATATAGTTTCATATATCAGTTAACCTACATGGGGAAATTTGTCAGCTGGAACATCCATTCGCAGAATTGTTTTGACAACAGGGTTAATGGAACCTGCAGGTGCTCCATGCCAACCCATAGATGTTGCTTGCGATATGCTCATTCTTTGCATTACATTCAAGGAACCCAGCTTCAACTTCTTACCCATAATAAAATATAACGTTTACAACTAATCCAAGAATGGAATATTGAGATAATAGAACAGGAAGCTGCATTATTGCAAGTGTGAACTAATATTCGCAGAGTCAAATAGCCAAAGCCCTATAAAAAAATAGTTTTATAGCATTCATGACATGGAATCTTTTCACTAACAAGTTAAAAAAATGAAAATTTCATGTCTAACTAATATTCCTAAATTAGTAAAATTCTTTGCATATCTAAACCATTTTCTCAGAAAAAAACCATCTTTTCAAGCAACACAAATAGGACCAAGGCTTAATGAAACAACATTTTTTATGAACTAAGCCATCTGATGAACTTCAGAGACAAGTTGATAGGCATGTATTAACAATTCCATATTTCCCATCAGTTTTTAGGAAGTAGTTCAAACTCTTATTCAAGGTGGTTCCCAACTGTTTGAATAATTCCTTCCAAAAGATGCTCCAAAATTCGAGAACATGAACGGTTATAAATGTTTTAGGTAAACCATATAATCAATAAATGTTTTTGCTATATAATCTGCCTTATATGTGAATTGCACTGCTACAAAGTGTGCATGCTCAGTTAATCGATCTACTGTAACAAATATTCTCTCTTTCTCGTCAAAATTAGCAATCCTTGCACATGTCTCAGGGAGAAGTAACCCAATAATATTTTTGATGACGATCTTGTCAGTAGAAAGGAGGCCCTTCTAACAGGCTATTTTCCAAAAACAAAAAGTTAGGGAATGCTGTAATTAAATTCATACTAATGCTTTACTGATTCTTATGTGCAATCAGTAAAGATAGTAATAATGCCAAGGTGTATTTAGTTGTGTATGACTTGATTGATAATAGGCCATGGCACTAGGTAAAGATGTGTTTGAAGAGATGGAAGGAAGCTCTACACAGTACACCTTTGTATCAGGGAATTTCTTTGGAGAAAAATACTTTTCGATGGGATTTATTTAGGAAGATCTATACCATCTTAAGCTTGCAATTGATTCTCACAATTGCCATTGGAAGCTTTTTCATTTTCATCTACCCCATGGCTGTTTTTTTGTCTCATCAATAGCTGGACTTGTAATCTATATTGTTCTCGTAATTTTGACATTTATCTTTAAGCCAAATTAATAGAAAAAATATTTAGTTTTCTCTTTTCAGTGTTTCTTCCAAAGGCTTTTGGACCACCAATGGCATGATTTCAACACAGTATTTTCCAGCCAGACCAGTTTATCACCAGAACCCCAAATGAAAATTTTAATTGCATTAGAGGCATTGGAGGAGATTCCATACAACCACCCATAACATAAATCTTTCCCCCAATACTAGCAACTAGCTCATACTGTGGAAGCTTGAGGGGTGCAAGGGACTCCCACCTATTCAAGGATGGGTCATATGCACACACATCGGATGAAGTGGCAGATTTCACCAATCCCCCAATGGAAAAAATCCTCCCTCTGGGAATGTATGAACCATGCAATTCTCCCTAAAGAGGGTCTTGCTTCTATAGATAGTTTTCTCGGGAGAGGGGAGATGAAATAAATCTTCATTCCAGTAAATATCTTATACTTTAAATGCTCTAACCTTGTTTTTCAAAATACTTCTGCCCTTTATAAATAGTAAATCTATGTATCTTTAAATATGCTTGCAAAAGATGCTTACAAACTAATTTTAGTTTATTACAAATATTTATATTGTCTTTACATAAAAATAAGTTTACAAAATGCATTCTGGGATGCCTGTCCAATCTCTAAATCTTTTTATTCTTGGTTTCCTCTGATATTTTCTGAGTAGAGACACAATATCCTCCCACAGAATTGGCATTTTTCTAATATGTGAAAACTATATTAATAAAATTAGCCATCATATCCACTTATTAACTCTAAATTACTTTGAGTTGTTGTCTGGATCTTTTGATGATGCTTTCCTTTTCATTTCTGTCTAGGGAAACTAACTTTTGACATTGGTGATATGAGAAAATTGATTGATCGTCACAATATTGAAGATCGGGACTGGATATTCAACTTGATGGCTAGCAGTGATCTCTTATGTCCGAAAAGAATTGGTGGGAAATTATATGTTCTTCCAGATTACAATAAGCCAATGGAGCATCAATGTGAAATCACCATGAAAGTGGATCTCTGGACATGAAGATTAAAACAGAATATTCTAATGCAAGGGAACTTAAATCCCATCTTTCAAGTGGCTCTATCGTCAAATCTCTTGTTACTATAAATAGCCGAGGCAGGCTTGCAGCAGGAGAAGGTGACATAGTAACAAGGAACTTTTCAGCTTCCCACAGGAACATGCTATTTAGAATCATGGGTATATCATGTGGTACAAAGTGTTATAAATGTGAATGAGGGAGTCATAGAAGAGCATGGAATTGCTGATCTCTTTCAACAACTGATTGACGTTAGTGGGGTTCATAACTGGGGTATTGTAGAACACAAAGTTCTTCAAGATCTGGGTTTAAATTGGTATGATCTCTATTCTATTGTTTGTCGCATTTTGGAAGTGTGGCAGAATAGGGAAGCTTCCCAAGTGGATGAGCTTATAGTTGAAAGATATTGTTTTGTACTTGGCTGGATCACTCTATCAGATATTGATGTTAAGGAAGCTGGTGCTTTGCCATGGAGTCCTGAATTGGGCAGAGACAAGTTGCTTGAAATTGAATACTTCATAAGTTTTAGCAGAATTCTGCGCCATAATGTTCATTTTGGCCATACAGGGGAGCTATCACAGCTTTCTTTTGCATTTCTCCAAATACAAATGCCTGTGTTTAATTTACCTGGGAGTATTTTTTACTTGGGAGGTTTCTTTTCTCTAGATACAAATGCCTGTGTTTAATTTATGGCGTGGATTCTTTTGCATTTCCTGTTTACTATTGGTGGTTGGGACTGATTGCTCATATGGTTCGTTGTAGCAGTTTTATTAGCACAGGTATTTGTCACAGTATTTTTCAAGAAACACAACATTCTACTTTCTGCTATTCTTTTTTATCACTTTGAACGATATAAGGTTTCATCACATTCAAGGCAGTATTATATAGATAAGATAAGATACTTTTATTAATGACCAACAAATGACCATAAATAGGTCAATGAGACTGCTAGGTACACACATGTGAGATACAAAGTGGGAGTGCATTAGCTGCTCATAGAAAAGCATAAATTAGCCTATGATAGAAAAGACCTAAAGTCTACGACCTCTGAGGATGGTGTGGGGAAATGAATAAATAGTGCAAGTATCTGCAAGTTTTGCAGAGAACCAAAGAAAAACACCAACACTATCAGGGGAAATGACTCACCTAGGGGGTGATAAACCTTCCGTAACAGAAACTCTCCTACCATCCTAGGCTGTATGGACAAAACTCCTAATAGATGTCTACTAGGAAGAACTGGAAGATCTGGTCTGAGATATGTCTCATTGCCGGGTTGCTGCAACCTACGGCAGAGATACACTTGTAATGTTTGACCCATATTCCGGTGATACACTTGTAATGTAATCTTCTATACTTTTATTTCACTAAAAGAATGAAAGTTCAAAGAGGAAATCAAGGCACCTGTCTTGTCCTATCTTAGTGTTGCAATTTACTCTGATAGATATAATATAGCATGGGCCCCTATACTTCAAACAAAGGGAATAAAAAACATGGTATGGTCTAAAAAGGATCGAGAAAGTGGGTATGTATATTTGTTCTCTGAGTTGAGGCCCATTTCTATTGTGGGAAATTACATCCTCTAGAAGTTTTTACATATCCCATTAAAGGCCAATTAAGGGAAATATACAAATGCAAATAATTATGTGGTTTAGTTTTTTCATATTCAAATTTTTGTTTTGTATAGAAAAGCTAAATAAGGAAGTTTCCAAGTCTATGTTAGAAAGCTTGTCTGCCAGTGGTTTTTATCTGTTGACTCCTTGCTCATAAAAGTTTGCATTGGATTTGTCAAGCTTCTATTGGAGAACGAGCTCTAAAATGGAGATCTTTTCTCCTTATCTACATATTTTTGGGGTTCTCTTTAACCAGACCAGCTATCATATCCTTACTACTGCTTTAAAAACTGAACTTGGGCTTTGGTTTGTTGGAGAGAAGATTTAAAAATAGGAACAAGCTATTTAGAATCATGGGTATATCATGTGGTACAAAGTGTTATAAATGTGAATGAGGGAGTCACAGAAGAGCATGGAATGGCTGATCTCTTTCAGCAACTGATTGATGTTAGTGGGGTTCATAACTGGGGTATTGTAGAACACAAAGTTCTTCAAGATCTGGGTTTAAATTGGTCTGATCTCTATTCTGTTGTTTGTCACATTTTGGAAGTGTGGCAGAATAGGGAAGCTTCCCAAGTGCATGAGCTTATAGTTGAAAGATATTGTTTTGTACTTGGATGGATCACTCTATCAGATATTGATGTTAAGGAAGCTGGTACTTTGCCATGGAGTCCTGAATTGGGCAAAGACAAGTTGCTTGAAATTGAATACTTCATAAGTTTTAGTAGAATTCTGCGCCATAATGTTCATTTTGGCCATACAGGGGAGCTATCACAGCTAGAAAATATCATTCTAGATATAATACTCTCTCAGCTTCAAACATTATACAAAGACCATAAAGTTTGACAGGCTATTTTGACAGGTCATTATTTCTGCTACACTTGCGATCTGACTGTTTCTAAAGGGTGCTGTTCTATTTGTGCCAGGGTGTGCCACAGGGGTCACAGAGTTGTTTACTCTTGTTTAAGCCATTTATTTTGTGATTGTGGAGCAGGAGGGGTAAGAGGGACAAGTTGCCTCTACTTGAAGCCTTGAAAATATGTTTCTTCCAGCACTACATCATTGAGTGGGGCTAGTGGCGTTGATCCATTCTTGCCTCTCTCAGATGAGAGGGATCATCTTTAGCCATCTGACAGTGACTCTGATATTGAGGATGAAGGTTGCATGGATAATTTCAGAGCTACAGGTCTGATACCATGTTAAACTTCATAACATGGTGAGCAGATCTGCACTCAAAGAATTCATTCCTACAGTTAATAACTGAGGAATGGGTCATCATATCTTCTTAAACCAAGCACTGTATGAAATCCCATTGGTGTCAACACTGCATATCATGAGATTAGATCAAACCAAGAAAAAGGAATGGTTGGATCTACATAAAATAGTAATCTGACAATTCAAGACACCCTAATAGAAATATGCTCTATATCATCAATCAGCTTTTAGCTCTATAGACTTTACATGCAGTGTAAGGCTAATGTCAAGCATGGTTGCTCATAGAATTTTCTATAATATACACTCATACAAAATTCATACATAATAAGATACCACAGAATAGATCACGATTCCAGATGACAATTTCTAAGTTATACATGACTCTTTGGCCATGGAAACATTGCTTCGTCATATTCTAGTTATACAAGTGAATAGAAAATTCCAGAGTTATGGGACAATAAACATGGTGGTAAAAGAGCTGCAAAGAGACCAGTAGGCAGTAAACAACTACAAGTAAATGCACCTAGAAAGCTAATAGATGATGCCCACTCTACTGTATGAAACTTCAGTGCACGTATCCTTCTATATTGACTAGCACTAATTGTTCTGTATGTGTACATACTAGTATGATAGTACAACCTAGTTTCTAAATTTTAAGATTTGTACAAAATACAGTACACTGAAAGAGGGAACTATCTTGTGCATCTGAGAGATGCAAGCTATCCCTGAAGAGGACCAGACTTGGCCACCAAAACCACATAGGTCCCTGTATAGGTGCATGGTTGTTGCTGCATATAGACAATGAACCAATTTTTCACCAGAAGTGTAGACACAATTGTCAATAATGCTCTATAGTCCCTAGTGAGTAACTAGTAAAAGAGTAGAAACAGGATTATCATCTAGAAGAAGAATGGAATACCAAAACACATGTAGTTTGTTTTCAAGGAATTGGATGAATGACATGTCTGGTGACCAAAAGTGACAAATCTTCCATTCAGTTGTCTATGATGATTTAAAACTCTTTGACTATAGCTACAGAGAAGGCAGTCCATGAATCTTGTTCTAAAGTACTCAAAATAACTAATACATGAGTGACAAGGCCACGACAATTGAAATTATGGGTTTCATCAATTTTCCATGACAATCATAGAGCTTCTTGATAATAAAATTAATAAACAATACAAATAAAATAAATAGTTAACACTTACATTAGATGAAGCAGATGAAGTGCCTGAATCTTTATTCTTGGTTTTGCTGGAAGAATATTTTGCATCTTTGAGAAAGCTCCATCGAACATAATGCAGTTATGGAGATGAAAGAAAAGCAGCAGCAGGATTTTCCTTCTCCGGTTAAGAAACTCACTGAATGTGAAAGCATAGTTGGAAAAGGGGCATCTCAGTCTCAGAAAACAGGGGGAACAGAGAAGGATGTCAGCCCAGCAGCTGTAGGAGAAAGAATTTCAAACATGGAATGCTTACCTAAGTTACCTTTTGATATATATGTTCCTAGATGCAAGAGAAAAAAGGCACACTCAAGATCATCTTCTCTTCAAAGAGTTGAAGCTTTGAATGCTTTGCCTATAGAAGAGGAAAACAATCCATCGCTGCAGGACTACAATGTTAATGAACTGAAAATGGAAAGCAAAACAAGCCCCTTCAGAGATGGAATTCAGGATAGTGTTTAAGGCTTGAGCATTCTGCTGACTTGTTTTAGGGAAGAAGTAGTTGCATACCACTCAAATGCAAACTGCTTCTATTATGGGTCCTGTGCTTTTTCCATGATCCAAAAGCTTACATGTATTATTATTTGGATGAAAGGTTCAGATCAAGAAATCTACAACTATTCTCCAAAGGCTTCTTGTTGTTGTTTGCATTCGGAGTTCTTGGATTTGGGAACCTGCATATTGAAAAGGTTTGTTGTAAACTTCTACTGTGAGCACAACTTGTATGCTGCTACCAGATACTGGAGGATATAGATGAGATCATTTGATACATTATTGCTAATTTTCAAGAGGGTTGAGGGCTATTTAATCAGAATATTAGAAAACCTCAACACGTCTAATCCATTTGCAGAATTTATTTCTGTGAAGTGAGCCATTATGAAGTGTGCTTTTCACTAGTCAAGAAATGTATGACTATACCATATCTAATTTAACAGTTATTCTTATTTGCAACCTGTTTGAACATGTGAGAAATTTGTCTTTTTGTTCCTACAGAAGATAATTTTTTCTCATTCCTTTTATCGTTTCATTGTATCATGGTAAATTGACAATTTGATAGCCAAGCTTAATATATGCTATAAATAAAATTGAAAGTCAGTTTGATAAAAATAGCATATCAAATAATTCAATCCTGTGCAGAGTATGGAGACTCTAATTGTCAGAATTAAAGTGAACAAATAAATGTGAGGTTGGAAACTTCATTTGAGGATTCCTTTGTATCTACTGTTTTTTGAAGGCTTGTTTTTGAAAGCATAGAGAAGATGTACACATCTTCGTTTGAGGGGAATATAAATGTACATTCCACTCTTTGACCATTTTCTTACTTGAAATTGAAATTGACGTGTTTTTTGAATAAGACATCAGTAATGTTTGTAGTGGAGATTCCATACATTTTCACGAGGGGAGACAAAATAACTAGAGACAGTATTGAATGTGTTCTTTGGTTTGATGCACTGATACTACTCATAGAATAAGGTCTAAATTCATTGAATATATATGTAATCCTGAATCGCAACTCTGACTTTGGAACCTCTCACGGAGAATTTAAGAGCTCCTATAGGTCGATTTAAATTTTATGGGCATATGTCTTCAGTTAGACAATCACAAGCTGGAATGCCAAAGGCCCCAAAGTTGTATGAGAACAACTGCAGTAACAATCTCAGTTTTTTGATTTTACGAAAAATCCAAAATGCTACACAAATAACCTTTGCTCTTCTACACCAATACAAAATGGAAGTAGTTGACTTACACATCGATTCAAAATCTCTAGCAAACGGACACTGTTGACTTACACATCGATTCAAAATATCTAGCAATGTAGCATATACTATTTTGGAGAATATATTGCCATGGGTATTGAAAGAAACTTATCAGAATATCGGAGAATATTAGAAAATATTGTTAGAAGGCAACCTGAAAAACTATGAAAACTTTCTAGGTGAACCAAAATCCTGGTTTTGGAAGAAAATGGCCCATATATGCTGAAAAATTAATGTGAAATAGCAAAAATTTTTAAAAGAGGAAATAGAAAGGACCTGGTAACAAGCTTAGCTAAACACCCCACCAACATCATTCACCAGAATCGTAGACCCTGCATTGATAATGTGCAGCCGTTGGAGAAACCCCACCCTGTCAAATCTGCGAGCAGGCTTACCTAAACGCCCCATCAACATCATTCACGAAAATCGTAGACCCTGCATTGATAATGTGCAGCTGTTGGAGAAACCCCACCCTGTCAAATCTGCGAGTAGGTAGGCATAGGTGAACAAACCCCAAGCCATCGAATCTAGGAGTAGGCAAGTGTAGGTGAGAAAACCCCAGTCCATTGGATCGATGAGTAGGTGTGTTAATTCTGAAAACCCCAATCACCCAAGTCGATTATGGTCCAAAGAGGGCCTGCAAATACAACCAACATTCTTTGGATGGTGCCACCACCATGGGTCCTTTCATCATAAACTGAGGTCCGAAGTAATCGAGCACTTCACTGGTAGTAGGGCTTGCTTTCTTTGTAGATGATTTGTTTGGTCTAGTGGTTCAATTTATATAAGATTCATCCCTGTTTAAACCATGATCTGGGCTAATCTTTATCTAATTTTAATATAGGTCTTTTGATTCTGTTTAGCGGATCGAACCCCTAACCAGAGTGATCATAATTGAGAAAACGAAACATTAAGGAAAAAGACATTATAATTATCAAAAACCCCATAAAAAGCATATAGAATATCTTCGCCATAATTTGCAAAGAGCATACTGATGTAGATTTCAGTGGATCGACACATTGCGCTTCATCGCTGAGAACGCAAGAGATAACATAGATAGCAGAGGAAATTGAACTGTTGACCTACCTTGTACTGAGAATTGAGCTCGTCCTTGAGCTCGGGGATCTCCCCTTTTTTAGTGGTAGAGAAATATTTGAAATCATGACCACTCACTTTCATCTGCAGATCCCTCGGCTAATCCTCCTCCTTCAACTGCTATCGATGGACACACGTATACGATATCACGTAACCAACCAAGGAATTTCTGAGAAAGGAATGGTGGAGGAAGCTAATATGATTAGAAATGTGTTTTTGGTCTTGTGGCCAGAACTATATATGTCGTGTGAATTAATCAGTGCAATTTCCTAAACCCCGTTTACTAATGCCTCCATTTTTATAATCTCGCATTTGGATGCTCTGTCTTTGTTTTGGGATTTTTTGAAAGTCCTTCCTCCTTTACTTGCCTAAACTAACTTGGTGCCAACCAACTCATCTCTTCACACTTAGTTTTCAGGTTTATTTGTGTTTGAAAGGGAATTGAACATTAATCAGTCGTCGCTTAAGCGACGCTTATGAGGCTAGCCATCGCTTAAGCGATTCTTATGAGACTTGCTGTCACTTAAGCGACGCTTATGGCCACATTTTCAAAAAAAAAAATTATCTTTGTGATTTTTGGTAGGTTTAAAAAAAGAAATCCACGCGCCGTCGGATTTTTCCGTCGAATTTTGGATCGAAATGTAGTAGTGTGAGTCATGTTTTCATGCCCCAATGTTCCGATCGGGAGGATCAATAATGTAAATAAGTCATGTCAAGGCATTGTGGGTAACCCTCCAATTGTCTGAGGGTTAAAGTCTCTGCAATTCTAGGGCACTAGGGTTATTAGACTCTCCTAGTAGAGGTTGGCCCTGGTAGGGTTTTAGTCATGTCGAGATTAGTATAAATAGAGAACTGGAGTCTCTATTTATCACACAACTCATACACACTCAAGTGCAGTGCATAGTTGAGGAAGGAGAAGACACTGGGGCTAGACAAGAAGAAGATTACTGCTATCGGGAGATCACTTACTATTTTGGGATTTTAATGTTTTAGTGCTTATTCTATCTCTGAGGAATTTGCGGGGTTTTCTCTATTTATGGTTTCCCCGAGGAAAAACACTGTGTTGATTGTCTCTTGTGTTTTATTGTTTTACTTGTTATTCTCCTAGTTAAAGATCCTAATAATGCTAGCTTAATGTTGAAAAACTAACATGGTATCAGAGCTAACCTGAAAAGAAGACAATGTGCAGCTGCAGGAACTAGGGATTCCTAGTTTGTGGATCTTCCTCCATAGATTTTCATCAAAAGTAAGGTCGAATAACTCTCCTCCTTAGAGCGCATCTTTTTGTTGAAGTAGAATCCAATTCTGAGGTTTTTCAGTTTTGGACCCAACACTACTGCCGGAAATTAGGGATTTTCACAGAAGAGGAATTTTTTAGTGACCCCAGGCCTGTATTGATCTCCTCCCCAAAATAAAAGTTAGGGACAAATTTCAAGACATTTGGGTGGATAGATCTCCGGAAAGGCAAAAACGTAATTTGCTCCTGAACCAGCTCTACAGGATTTCAGCTCAAGTTTCAGATCCGACATCTTGACCTGGTAAGATCTAAAATCTTTTGTATTTCCATTTGAGGTTCTTAGTTAATATGTCTCATCATACCAAGCTTGATGAAAATATTTAGGGAGCTGATAACTTCCAAGCCTATAAGTATAGGATCTCCCTCGTCCTGGAAGAGAATGAGTTAGACTCCTACATCCATGAGGAGGTTCCAGTTCCAGAGGGAGATGAGGCAAAGGCCTTACATAAGAAGAATATGGTTATGGAAAAGAGGATCATTGATGATTCTATCAAGGATCACCTTATACCTCAGGTATCCTCTCTCAAGACACCTAAAGCTATGTTTGATGCCCTAACCAAGTTGTTTGAAGGGAAGAACATAAACCGGAAGATGACTTTGAGGAATCAACTGAAGAATGTGAAGATTCAGAATGCAAAGACTATCCAGTCCTAATTCACAAGGGTTTCTCAGATCAAGGAACCATTAGAAGCTGTAGATGAAGAAGTGGAGAATGCAAAGATTGTGATGACACCACTGAATGGCCTTCCTAGGTCATGGGATTCTTTCGTCCAAGAAATCTGTGCGAGAAATAAGTTAGTCAAATTCAGCAGACTAAGGGAAGAATGTTCTCAATAAGAAGCATGGATAGCAGCTCAAGAAGAGAATATGGGAAGTGAAGATCAAGCTCTCATAGTTCACTCTAAGAAAGGCAGAAGAAAACCTCATCACTTCAAAGGTAAGAATCCTCATCATAGAGATAACAATAGAAAGGACCCATCTAGATTAAGATGTTATACATGTGATGAAATAGGAAACTTTGCAAAATAATGTCCTAAGAACAGGGTCCACTCTCATAAGAAGAAGGGGAACAAAAGAAGACATCATGCTCATGCTGCAGAGGATAATGAACCATCCAAGAAAAGAACCACATATGAAAGTGAAGATTCTTCAAGCGAGGATGAATATGTTTTGATTTCTGCTCTCACAGGTAACATGGTAGTGATGTTTGGCTTATAGATAGTGGGGCTTCCAAACATATGACTGGATTCAAGGAATCCTTTGTAAGACTTTCAGAACACAAATCACCTCATAAGATGAAACTAGGAGATGACTACCAATATCCAATAAAAGGTAGTGGGGAATCTTCCTATAAACTAGACTCTGGAAAGTCTCTAACAATGAAATAAGTATTGTTTGTGCTAGGACTCAAGAAGAAACTTCTCTCCATATCAGCATTGGATGCAAAAGGAATGATGGTTGCATTCATATATAGTTAAGTCATCATGTGGCCAAGAGGTAAGACTATCGATGATGCAGTGGTGATTGGAGAATAAGAAGGAGGTTTGTACAAATTGAAGGGCCATCTAGAACAAGCCTTGATCCATGACACAGTAGAGCCAAATGAGATTTGGCATATAAGGCTTTCACATGTGCATTATAGAGCACTACCTATTGCAAGAAAAGCTGTTGAAGGTCTTCCAGAATTCCAAGAAAAACATGATGGGATCTGCAAAGGATGTGCGAAAGGAAAGAATACAAAGAAGACATTTCCTAGTAGCGAAAGAAAAGCCAAAGGAATCCTAGAAATCACCTACTCCGATGTATGCATTCCTATGTCATCAAACTCACTAAGTGGGTATGCATACTATTTTTCTTTTATTGATGATTTCTCTAGGAAGACATGGGTTTACTTCATGAAGAACAAAGACAAAGTATTCAGCAAATTCAAGGAATTCAAAGCCTTGATCGAGAACCACACTGAAAAGAAGATCAATAATTTTCGATCAGATAATGGCAGAGAATTCACTTCAAATGAATTCAAATAGCTATGCAAAGAATCAAGGACTAAGAGGGAGTTGTACACTCCTTATAATCCACAATAGAATGGGATGCAGAACGGAAGAATAGAACTATCATGGAAGCTACAAGAGCCATGCTTCATGATCAAGATCTTCCTATGCATCTTTGGGCGGAAGCTGCCAGAACAACTATGTATGTATAGAACCGTACTCCACATAGAGTACTCGAGAACAAGACTCCTGAAGAAGTCTTCTCCAGCAAGAAACCAGAAGTCAACCATCTCATAATATTCGGCTGTCCTCTGTACATACACATTCGAAAAGAGAAGAGAACAAAATTGAATCCTTCAGAAAAGAAGGGTATATTTGTGGGATACTCTGAAAGGTCGAAGGCTTACAGAATATATTTTCTAGGGTACAAGAAGATTGGCATCAGCAGGGATGAGACATTTGATGAAGAAACAGCTTACAACAAATCCAGAAAGAGACCTGCTGAAGAACCTGAAGAAGCAAAAGCAGAAGCAAAAGTCCCCATAATTCATGATACAACGATGAATGAAGAAGCTCAAGAAGAAGATAGAGAATTTGAAGAACCACAAAGACCTGTAGATCCACCTCTAGAGAAGAATCCTCATAAGAGGAAACATGCTTGGGTACAAGAACTTATCCAAGGTGTAGAAAGATATGGGGCTCTAGAAGAGAATCACAGAGAAAGAAAGAGAACCAGATCCTACTCCGAATATGTAACTTTACTATGTGATTTCATTGCTAAAGAACCTTCCAGTTATAAAGAAGCGGCATAACGGAAAGAATGGAAGGATGCTATGATCGAAGAATACCAATCGATCATGAGGAATGATGTTTGGGATGTTGTCCCAAGACCAGAAGGGAATTCAGTTGTAACTTCCAAATGGATCTACAAGATCAAGCATGCTCCAGATGGTAGCATTGAAAAATATAAAGCAAGATTTGTAGCATGGGGTTTCTCTCAGAAAGAAGGAATAAATTATGAAGAAACCTTTGCACCTGTAGCCAGATACACTTCCATTAGATCAGTACTTTCTTTGGCTGCAGTGATGAAATGGAAGATACACCAAATGGATGTCAAGACTGCTTTCTTGAATGGTGTAGTAGAAGAGGAAGTGTATGTAGAACAACCACTCAATTTTGAGACACATGACAGAGAGTCTCATGTATGCAGATTGAAGAAATCCCTGTATGGTTTGAAATAGGCACCCAAGACTTGGTACAACATAATTAATATCTTTCTATCTAGTTTGGGATTTACCAAGAGTAAAGCAGATTCCAGCCTTTACTACAAGGTTGAATATGGCAACCTAGTGATGCTTCTACTATATGTAGATGGTCTATTTGTAACAGGTATGGATGGGTTGATTGCTGATACGAAGAGAAAGCTTGCTGCTGAGTTCAAAATGAAGGACTTGGGGATGATGCATTACTTTCTAGGTATGGAGGTGTGGCAGAGTATAGATGGAATCTTTCTTAGACAAGGGAAGTATGCAGTAGAGATCCTGAAGAGGTTTGAGATGATGGACTGCAAGGCTATGGGCACACCTATGGCATCAAACCTGAAGCTATTAAGAGATGCTTCATTAGAGTCAGTTGATGCTACGATGTATCGTTAGATGATTGGGTCATTGATGTACCTGAAGAACATGAGACCAAACATTTGCTTTGTTGTGAACACCTTGAGCGAGTTCTTGACAGATCTAAGAAATGTTCACTTGATTGCTGCAAAGCATATTCTGAGGTACCTGAGTGGTACAGTTGATTATGGGCTCAAGTACGATGTGAATCAGAAGATTAACCTGGAGGGGTATGTTGATTCAGATTGGGCAGGTAGTGCCATCGATAGGAAGAGCTCTTCAGGGTGTTGCTTTAGTATGGGATCAGGTGTGATCTCTTGGTCTAGCAGGATGCAATCCTATGTGGCACTGAGTACAGCTGAAGCAGAGTATGTCATAGCTTGTTAAGCTAGTTGTGAGGTAGTATGGCTATGGAATCTACTATTTGATTTATTTGATCTCTAGTTGGATGCTACTTGTATACATTGTGACAACCAGAGTTGTGTAAAGTTGTCAGAGAATATAGTGTTCCATGACAAGTCAAAGCATATTGAGATCAAGTACCACTATATCAAGGGTATGGTGCAGAGGAGAGAAGTGAAGCTCCAATATGTTGCGAAGGAGGAACAAATAGCTGATGTCTTGACAAATCCATTGGCTATGGTGAAGTTTGAGTACTTCAAGGAGAAGCTTGGTGTTCTCTAGATCAAGATTTCCTCCAAGGGAAAGTGATGAGTCCCATAGCATTTCTGTCATGGTAAGAGGATTGGTTCCTTCCATGGTCAGATGTAAGGGCTAAGCCATTCTGTCATGGTGAGAGGATTGGTTCCTTCCATGGTCATATGTAAGGGCTGAGCCATTCTGTCATGGTGAGAGGATTGGTTCCTTCCATGTCAGATATGAGTGCTAAGATCCATAGTCATTTTGATGAGTAGGTCAGATATATGGGCTGAGCCATTCTTATGGTGAGAGGATTGCTTCCTTCCATGTCAGATATGAGTGTTGGCCATTCTGTCGTGTAGGACAAATGTAAGGGCAATTGCCATTCTTTGAATGGAGCTACTTGGTGAGGTACCAGGAAAACTTAGTCTGGGACTGAGAAGCCATTCTGATGTGATAGAGGGATGTGTTCCCACTTAATCAGATGTAAGGGCTGAAACATTCTATCATGGCTAAAGGATTAAGTTCCTTCCATGTCAGATGTGAGTGTTGGCCATTCCAATGAGCAGGTCAGATGTAAGGGCAACTGCCATTCTCTAAGAGAATGGAAGCACCTGGTCAGTTACCAGGTAGCTTAGTCGAGGAGGACTGGGGGCCATTTTGATATGACTGTAGGATTGGTTCCTACATGATTAGATGTGAGGGCAGATCCCTTCCATCATTGTGAGTAGGATGTGTTCCCTCCTGGATGGATGTAAGTGCAGAGCCCTTCCATCATTATGAGAAGGATGTGTTCATGCCTAGATGGATGTAAATGTAGAGCCTTTTCATCATTGTGAGAAGGATGTGTTCCTACCTGGATGAATGTAAGTGCAGAAATATTTCATCATTGTGAGCAGGATGTGTTCTAGCCTAGATGAGAGTCTTTCATCATTGTGAGCAGGATGTGGTTCTGGCCTGGGTGGAAGAACAGCGTTCTTCCATCATTGTGAGTAGGATGTGGTTCCATCCTGGATGAAAGTGAGGAAATATTCCATCATTGTGAGCAGGATGTGTTCCGGCCTAGATGGAAGTGCAAAACTCTTCCATCATTGTGAGCAGGATGTGTTCCAGCCTCTATGGATGTGAGTATTGTTCCTTTCTGATGAGTAGGTCACATATAAGTGCTAAAGAAGACCTACATGGGGGCTAGGCTTACAACCAACATGAAAAAGGGCTGGCTCTATAGAACTTCATGTGACGAGAAGAATCATGAGATAGCACCAGTGATGATCCAAATTGAGTGATGATCCAGATCCAGTGATGATGATCCAGATCCAGTGATGATGCCTAGTGATGATTTGGATTGATTAATGATCCAAATCCAGTGATGATTATCCAGATTGAGTGATGATCCATATCCAGTGATGATATAGATCGAGTAATGATCTAAATCCAGTGATGATGATCCAGATCGAGTGATGATCTAGATCCAGTGATGATGATCTAGATTCGAAGATGAAGATGACTTGAAGACTCAGAAGACTTGAGATGCAAATGATGAGATGATCCAACTGATACAGAGAAGAAGACCAGTACTTAAAATTGTGTCGAAAGAATACTTTCCTAGTTAAGAGGGAGTGTTGATGTATTTGTAACTTTAAAAATGTATTCATCTATGTATCTTATGCATTGTAACCCGGTGTTTATTCTGGGATGTATATATAATGTAATTGAGTCATGTTGCCATGCCCCGATGTTTCAATTAGAAGGATCAATAATGTAAACAAGTCATGTCAAGTCATTTTGGGTAACCCTCTGATTGTCTAAGGGTTAATGTCTCTGCAGTTTCAAGGCACTAGGGTTATTAGACGCTCCTAGTAGAGGTCAGCCCTGGTAGGGTTTTAGTTATGTCGAGATTAGTATAAATAGAGAATTGGAGTCTCTATTTATCACACAAATCATACACACTCAAGTGTAGCACATAGTTGAGGAAGGAGAAGACACTGGGGCTAGACAAGAAGAAGATTACTGCTGTCAGGAGATCACTTACTGTTTTGGGCTTTTACTATTTCAGTGCTAATTCTATCTCTGAGGAAGTTGCAGGGTTTTCTCCATTTATGGTTTCCCTAAGGAAAAACACTGTGTTCATTGTCTCCTGTGATTGATTGCTATACTTGTTATTCTCTCAGTTAAAGATCCTAATAATGCTAGCTTAATGTTTAAAAACTAACACATGGTCCATGTAACTTGCTTTTATAGAACAAAGGAATCCCAAAGGGGTTGATATATTTTGGGAGAAAGGTATGGAAGTGTCCATATGGTCTAGTAGCTCGAGTACCACCTATTCCAAGCACTTTGGATTATCCTCCATGAGGAATTTAATCTAGAAGGTTCTCAAATCTTCTTTTTTTCCCCTTTTTTCACTGTTGGTGCTCTCTGTAAGTGGGATAGGTGCACCAATGCTCCTTGTGATCAGGATTTAAGTGGCATATGTGCACTATGTCAATGGATAAGAGGCACCAGGCCTTCCTGACACCCTATTCCAGGATTTAAGGTGCATTGGGATGCCTAGAATTGGGAAACAAATCCCGAAGAAGATCATTTAGCCAAGGGACTTTAAGGGAAATAAACATTAAGACATATTTCGGGTGTAATAGGCCTTGTATGGACACCTTCCATGCAACTTGTACAACCATATTTCATCCATATACCTATCTTCTTGAACTGACCTAACTCAACCAACCCCGCCCCTCTCTCTCTCTCTCTCTCTCTCTTAAATCATATGACCCAAGCACGATCTACACTTAGCTTCCTCGTATGGCATGTACACCCCTTTCTTCTCGATTTCCTAGTTCCTTCAAACTTATCCATATATCTCAGCTATTGAAAACTCTCATTCTCTTACCCAATCGATCCCTTCTCTCCTTTCCAAGTTGAATTTCCCTTCACCTTCTCACTTCAATACTTTATAATTTCACTTCGCTCTATTTCCTCCTTGATATCCTTCATGAAGGGTTCATATTAGATTTTTCTCATTCCTTTGTATCCTCAAACAGAAATATAATTTTCCTAAGTTAGAAACTTATGAATCACGAGTTATCAAGCCAATAATAATTAATTATATTAATTATTATTCCTTTCATAAGTTAAACTTAGGATATATTAAAAAATTGCTAAAATCAAATATAAATAAAGTGTCTCATGCATGCTTGGGCACTAATCCAATGAAGAGACACCTTCCCAAGATATAATTTTAACACTCCCTCTTAGTGAGGAAGGTGTTATGCACCACTCCCAAGATATCCGTAAAGTAGACAAATTTTTCTATCATCAAGGCCTTTTGTGAGAATGTTTGGAACCTTCTCATTTGTAGATACAAATTGATTTTTTATTGTCCCCTTATTCACACAGTCACATAAGAAATGATATATGATTTCTATTTGTTTTGGTGTGTCATGAAACATTGGGTTTTTAGAGAAATTAATGCAACTTTGCTTGTTATAGTGAATCAAGGTGGTATCCATATATTTATCAAACATTCCCATGAGTAATTTGTGAATTCAAATGGCCTCGCATGATGCTAAACTTACTGATATTTATTCAACTTCATTAGAAATTAGACGGTAACTTATTTATGTTTCCTTCTAAGCCAAGAAATAACTCCAGACCCCAAGTTGAAACATCAACCTTAAGTACTCTTTATGTCTAATTTTCTACCTTCTTAGTTAGCATATGAATAACCCACTAGTTTCACTCCATCTCCCTATATATATATATCTCAATCCATACTCAAACGTTCCATACAAATATCTTAGGAAATGTTTTGTTGTCACCTAGTGCACACACTTTGGCTTAGCCATAAATTGAATGAGAGTGTTGAATAGATACATAAGAGAGACAATCAACTATCTGTATAAGGTGGGATCCATAGTGTTTGAATTAGAAGCATCAATATTCTCCCAATTTGTGATCATTGGCGTAGCCATAGAATTGCAGTCTTGCATCCCAAATCACTATAGGATATCCATTGTGTATTTGTATTTTCCAACAAAAATATTCCCATCTCTCTACCATGCCTCTAGACGCAAAAATTAGTGGATCAATCCTAAATCCTTCATCTTGAACTCTATATAAATATATCTTTCTCAATCTACTATGATCCTTTTAGAACCTATAAGAAATAGTTCATCCACATATAGCACAAGTATACATGGGTCTTCTTTGACCAAAATGTAGTACATATTTGAGTCAGCACCACTCTTGGTGAATACCATCCGCTACAGATAGCTTTCAATCTTAGAATACCATGCACGTGGTTCATGCTTGATTCCATAGAGTGCTCTCTTCAATATGAATAAATGAGTATCTCTCTCATGCACTTCAAAACCCTATGGGTGCTCTATGTAAGTCTCTTCCTCAATATTACCATTAAGAAATGTTGTCTTGACATCCATCTGATAAATCTTCCAACCCATCTCTGCAACAATGGAAATCACAACTATGATGTAGGAGTACCTAGCTACAAGGATGAAATTTTTATCATAGTCAAATCCTTATTTATGAGAGAACCCCTTTTCCATGAACTAGGCTTTGAACTTCTCAATAATACCATTAGCACCATGTGTGATCCTGTATTTCCATTTAAAACCCAAAAAATGATTTCTCCTTGGGTCATGACACCACCTTCAATACATCATTCTTCATGATTAAATAATATTATTCTACCATGGAATATTTCCATCCCTGCAACTTCGATGCATCTTTAAAACTAGAGCGTTAGACTCAATGAACTCACTCATGAGATCCATATAGCCATAAAATATATGTGTTACTCTCCTCTCCATGATAGAAGTCCTCGGAGCATCCACCTACTCGTATACTTTCCTCAAGGTACACTCTAACCACTTTATCCTCTTCTTCTCGAAAGTTTTATCCTGGGTTAATGGATCATCCTAATCCTCCTCATGATCATGATGCTCACACTATAAACAAGTCTAGGAATCTGTAATATGCAATGGTTGTATCCCTTCCTCCTTTGTTTCTTCCATCTCCTGAACCTCAAATTCAGCTAGCATTTATTCATAAGAATTTCCAAAATCCTTGTCCTCCTAAAATTTTACATCCCTCCATGCCACTATCTTCCTAATTACTGCAATGTACACTTGGTAGGACTTTGAGGTTTCATAATAATTAATATGCCCTTCTATACAGTAGAATCAAGCTTCGTCCTTGTCTCCGATGGGACATGACAATTATTAAAAGTACAACATCATGAGTAATTCTCCAAGCCAATCTTGTGCAACCAGGATTAGGCCTCATGTGTTGAGGAAGGAGAGCCTGAGTTTGCCTCAAGTAATTGGAGTAGATTCTTATGGTTGGACCCAAGGAATGCTTAATACTTGTAGTTATAAAATGTTATTCCTCATGTTTTGAAGTGAATTATTTAATTTATCAAATAGATTATCATGTATAAGGCTCATGACCTGTGTTTGTATCAAGTCATGATTCTCATATGGACCTCTAGTTACAGTAGGTTTCTATGGGATATACCTTCAATTATAGAGGTGATTGATTATCATGTGGAACTCCAATTATAGTAGGTACCCATGGGGTGTGCCTCTAATTATAGAGGTGGATTCTTTGCACGTTGAATCATTTAATGTTTTGTGATATGTTACTAACCATGGTCATTTTATATGGATAAAGGTATTAATTATTTGCCACCTATATAGTGAACTGGTTAAGCATATGATCATTTCTTTCAAGAGTAATATAATATGATCATAGCATCAAAAAAATATTCCTGGTATAATTTTGATAGATAATTAAGGTTAACACATATTGACCATGTAGTAAAAATAAGAGATAAAGAGATAAAGAATAGACAACAAGCAAATTCAAATTGTACATGATATGACTTCAGTTGACTAAGTTGAACTTGAATTACTAAGCTCCAGTTATAAAGATTCAAATAAATAACAATAAATGCCTGAATCAATGCTTCCACTAAATCATTTGTTATGAATGTATGCAATCATGAGAACTCGCGGTGATTACTACAAGTAAATCAATCAACATGATTTCAGTTAATAATATTTAAATAAAGATTTAATAAAAAGGAATTTGTTAACTAAACTATTTTTCTTGACGACACTTTAGATAAACTAAAATACGACACTTCAATTAAATAAGTGTTCACATGAGGACACTTGAGGTATTGCATGATGACACTTAAGTTAGCAAGTAAACTAAGTGATCATGCATTCAATTAGAATGCGATTTCATTTTGGAGTAAATCAATAATGATTTAATGCCATGGTTGCATGGTATTATGAATCATGTTTTGCAGGATTGAAGAAACCAAAACATAGCAATATTTATCAAGAAGGAAATTTGTTATTCTCGGCATGTGGTGTACTATTGTCATGCAACCATTCATTCCAACTTGCATGGAAGTTTTTATTTCTTGTTATTAATGTGCTTGTCACATGGCAAGTAGATATAGTTGATCTCTATTCTCTATTACTCATTTTCTCTCTTATCTTGCACTTGGGGTGCCGAAAGGAATCTTCTATTTTGTAAAATACATTCTCTACAATTTATCATAATTATACTTTGATTATTTTCCAAGGTTTTTCATCCTCAATATTTTGAGGGTTTTCCCCATTGTAAATCTTATGTTGTGGTTGAATGATTTTTGTGATTGAATGTTCTATTGATTCCAGTGTTTAGTATTTCTAAACATAAATTTTTAAATTTCAAATATTTTCATATTTGCTCAAAAATAAACATGGTATTAGAGCTTATGATGTGAAGGAGATGAGTTGTGAAATAAATGTACATCCTACATAAATCCTGAGGAGTTGAGTAAAATAATTTAGAGTCATAGCATCAATATTTGTTTAGCCTGAAGATCGTATTGAGGGTACTTCTAATTTCGGTACTTAGAAGGTGAGAGTATTGAACATTATTAAGGAACATGACCTAGATAGCTATGTTTCCACAATGGTGGAGTATCCTACAACCAATATAAAGAGAGTCAAATTTAACAAGAACTAAAATAAGGCCAAAGGATCATATATCATTTAGTTAAGGACAATCTCATGTTCATGATCACTCCATTGATACCCCAAAGAAATGTTTTGATGAACTGATGAGCCTTTATGAGAAGAAGGCCCCGAGTAAAAATAGGGCTTTAAAGAATAATATCTGGAACCTAAATATGGATAAGGATGAGACCATGGAATTACTCTTCAACAAGATCTCTTAGGTAAGTGATCAGCTTACTAGTATTTGAGTATTGACATATGAAGCTGATCTTATCCAAACCGCTATTGACTGAGTCCCATCCATGTGGGAAACATTATTGGCTACAATAAATGGCCAATATGAGAAAACAAACTTTGAAAGGTTGTGGCATGAATTCCTCCAAAAGCAAGAGAGAATCCATAGCAAGTTAGTGTGAACCAAATAACAAAATATTTCCCTCCTGGAAAGAATGAAGAAACAAAGGAAACCTTTTACTCCAAATAAGTTTAACAAAGACTTTTGGAAGTCAAAGGTGATATTTTACAGTTGCGTCAAGAAGGTTCATTGTGCAAGGCATTGCCAAGCAAATAAAAAGGGTAAATATCAGTTTCATGCTTCTACTACTATAGAAGATGAAACTACTCAGAAGAACTCATCTGAGGAAAATATGATGATCGTCAGAAGGCGTATTTACTTTAGTGTAGAAGAGCATTTGCTCTAGTTTGCATTGGACCCTAATTTTCCATGTGTAGGAGCAGTAATACACCCTTAGTACATAGTTTTGACCTTAGGCTAAGTTGATTTTACCACATGCAATGATATCCTATGGTTTAGACTCAGGACAGTTTACTCTGCTAAATATATGGTTATTTTGGCCTATTCACACTTACAACAACGCCCTATTTTGGTCAACCCAGCCCATGTTCTCCCTCATTAATGCAATGGGGTGCTACCTCCTTGATTTGTGGGGTCCAATCTTGACCAAGTGCACTAGTGGTGTATTTGGCATGTTTTATCTTTCCTAGGAACATTTATTGCCACCTAGAGCACCCCACTCACCTCAATATTCTCACCCACACTTTTCTAGGACTCATTAATTACCCATCACACCTTAGCAATGTTCACATTACTATTCTTGCACATTGATATAGGAACAAAGCATCAATCTCATTAAAGAATAATGAACAAACAACTCATGAAATGGTGTTAATTGGAACTAGAATTGGTTTCCTCTCTGTATATTTAATAAACAATGAATGGTTACAATAACAATGTCAATCAATTGCTTGAATCAAATGAGAAATTCCAATACCTAAGGAGGCAATTTGAAATCATGAGTGACTCTGGCTTAAATGACTGTAAGCCATTGGTTCACACTCAGTTAACCACTTGACCAAAACCCTAATTGACTCACCAAACCCTAACTAAAGTTGGAGTGAAATAAATGACTAAATCTCAACTGAAGGAGATCAAACAAATGTCATAGCAAGACAACCATCAAGTGCTAGTGCTCCATGACTTCAATGAACCCCGATGAGTTTAACTGAAGCTGAACTAATCATCAGAAGTTGGTGGAGGAACCCCTGTTGACTCCAGATCATTATATAATAATAAATAATCATTAAATAATATATTTAATGAGAGGAGGCACCTTAACTGACTGGTTGAATTGATTGTAACCACTAGTTAGCAATTAGGTGCATTAATATCACTCAGATCACCCCTGAAGTTCTCTAGTTAGCCTCCTTGACTGTAGGTAGGTGTGGGTGTGACTAGATGATGTCAATTAATGCTCCACTGATGTCAGTTAATGTCAATTATACTTAGGATAGTGGTTTAACTAGGCCAATTTGACCAAAAAGAGTGTGTATGGTGGTAAATGTCTCCAACACCCCCCCTTAAGCTATACTTAGGAAGAATTAGAAAACATAGATGCATAAAAATGCTAGAGCCTTGGAAACTAAAGCCATAGGTCACCCTGTACAATGTTGAAACTGAAACAATGCTCAAAACAAACTAAGTGAGGAAAAGAGGGAAAACCTAGTGGGAAACCCCCCCCCCCCCCAAGCTGAACATTGAAAGTAGTCTGGATCACCCTGATGAACTCACCCCCAACAGTGAATGGAGGTAAGTGAACTTATTTTCTGAAAATCTCTTGGTGAATATGTCTGCAATCTGCTCATCAGTTGGGCAGTATTGCAGAATGATGGTCATGTCATGCACTAGCTCCCTGATGTAGTGCATGTGAATCTCTACATGCTTGGTCCTCTACCTAGTAACTAGATCTGTGGATATCTTAATAGAACTTTGGTTGTCACAAAAGAGGACAGTGGATGAAGTACTACCAAGATCAAACTTTGAAAGAATGCCTTGCAACCAAATTGCTTGGATGCAAGCATTCACTGCTCCTCGATACTCGACCTCTGCTAAAGATAGTGCTATGGCAGCCCGCTTTTTGCTTGACCAGCAAATGGGGCCACCACCAAACATGAATACATATCCATAATTTTAATTCTGATCAATAGAATCACCCACCCAATCGGAATCTGTGTATCCAATCAGCTCTAGCTCGGAGTCTACAGCATAGTGAATGTCGTAGGTCCTGGTTCCCTGAATGTACTAGAGGATCCTCTTGGCTTCATTCCAATGAATATCATGAGGCTGATGCATGTATATTGATACATCATTCATGACATAACAAATATCAGTCCTAGAATGTGTCAAGTACAACAAGCTACCAATCAGTTGTCAATAGATAGTGCAGTCCATGGGAGGTGTGTGTTTTCCTTCTTCAAGGACGATCCCTGAAAGGAAAGGGAATGGTGCAGGAATAAATTCAGCCATGTTAAAATTGAGTAACAGGTATGAAGTGTATTTGTACTGAGTGACCATAATCCCATCATAATTTTGCTCGATTTCGAGCCCCAAAAATTGTTTTAGAAGCCCCAAATCACTCATTTCAGAGGCATTGTGGAGAGCAGTTTTGATGGGTGAAATGGATGCAACTATGCTACCTGTGATCAGTAATTCATCAAAATAAAAAAAAATGATAATTATATTACCATCATGCTGCTGTAAATACACATTTGGATCTGATATAAATCTCTGAAAGTTTTGCGAGAGAAGGAAGGCATCCATCTTGGAATACCACTCTCTTGGGGCCTGTTTTAACTCATATAGTGACTTCTTTAGCTTTGAAACCAAAGATGGATCAGTGATGTAGCCCTCAGGATGATTCATGTATATCTCCTCATGAATATATCCATGTATAAAGGCTGACTTAACATCAATGTGATGCACCTCCCAGTGCTTGGATGTTGAAATAGCGAAAACAAGGCAGATGGAGTCCATTTTTGCAACCGTTGCAAAGGTCTCATGGTAGTCCAATCCTTGGACCTAAGAGAAAATTTTTGATACTAGGATTTACTTATATTTTTAGGTTCTTCCATTGGCAGAAACCTTTGTCCAAAAACACCCATTTGCATTGAACCAAATTCCTTCCCGGAGGAAGAGAAACTAGCTCCCAAGTAGTGTTTTTCTGAAGAGAATTCATCTCTTCATCCATGGCAACTTGCCATCTCGGATCATTCCGAGCATGGTAGTAGGATTTTGGATCTGAAATAATCATCAAATAGCAATTTTTGGACAGAAAATTATCAGAACAAGAGAGTGTAATACCTGCTCTTTGGAAATCAGATCGGGTTCTCCTTGGATCATTTGGATTTCCAATGTTTTCTCCTGCGGAGGAGAGTGTCTATTAGGACCATGTAGGAAGATGATTTTGCACTTCAGGTTCTGATTCATCATTGGATTATTGCTGCACACTGATATCAGAAATTATATGATCCAAATAAGGGTCATCACCCCCAATTTCATCATCCAAATATTCAGTAGAATAGGAAGGAAATTCAACAGTTTTCTCCTTCACTAGTTCCACCTCCTGAAGAGGCTCATCAAACTTGACACTTCTCTTGATGATGATATATTTGGTATTGATATCCAAAATATTTAATCCTTTAGATTCATCAATATACCTAATAAACAAACATTCTATGTTTTGTGGTTGCAAATCCCTTCTTTTATCAAGTGGAATCCGGGCCCATGCAGTGGACCCAAACACCCGTAGGTTCGACACATCCGGATTGTGTCTGAAGTATGCTTCAAAAGGAGTATTTAATTTCATGGATGAGTGTGTAAACCTGTTTTAAATTTATTCTACAGCATGCATGGCTTCATCCCACAAATTTTCAGTAAGCTTCTTTGACTCCAACATACAGGTGGTCATCTCCTTGAGAGACCGGTTCTTCCTTTCCGCTACTCCGTTCTGCTGGGGAGTGTAGGGAATTGAATGCTGGACCTGAATACCACTTTGGGAGCATATTTATAGAAAATAATTACTCACATATTCCCATCCATTATCATATCTCAAGATCTTGATCTTAATCCCAGAGGCATTTTCAATCAAGGCCTTCAATTCAGAAAATGTTCACATACTTCTGATTTATTTTTGAGAAAGAAAACCCATGTATACCTTGAAAAATTATCAATAAAAGTAAGGAGGTACCTTAATCCATTCATATATGTGATAGGCATCAGACCGCTGATATCAGAATGTATCATCCCCAATATGCTTGTAGCTCAGTTTGCCTTTCCCCGATCGAACTTGTGCTTAGGGTGTTTTCCAATCACACAGCCCTTGCAAATTCCCATGGTTGTCTTGATGACTGGGAAGCCTTCAAACATGGATTATTTCTATAATTAATACAAATATTTGAAATTAATATGGGCAAACCTCTCATGCCATAGCCTACTAACCTCATTTCCATGAGTTAGCAGAGCGGTGGGCTTTGCATCCGCAACAAAGTGAGAGAACTCATAGGCTTTTGCATGATGGTTTGCAAGGCCTTTAGCAATAAGTTTCCTGGATGCAATTTCTATTATCTCAACATAATTTGGGCTGAAAGAGACTCTATTGGGAATTCCTATATGTGTCATCTGATAGACAGTAAGGAGATTTGCTGCTAGAGACGGTAAATACAAAACATTAGAGAAAAAACCATTTTCTAGATCTACAGTATCTTGACCTTCGGAAATGATGGTGGAGTCATCTCCCATGTGGATGGGGATGGATTTTCTGATCTCTAAGGATGAAAATGAGTCTTTTTCAGCCATCATGTGGTTTGAAGCTCCAGAGTCAATCAACAATGCTTTGGACTTCGAAGTGCTTTCCATGAGGGCATGACCTTTCTCATGATGTGGTTCCTGATCTTGGTGATCTCTCCTCTGAAAGCTCTCCGGAAGATTGATGTGATTCCTCTCAAGGAGAGAGGTTTCTTCATCAAGATTTTTGTTCATGCAGGAATGTTCAGGGTGAAAACCCTTCCTGCAGTAAGAACACTTGACTTTTTCTTTCCCATTGAGCCCTTTTCCTTTTTTCTTCCTTAAACCAGAAGATTCATCATGCTGCTGGTTTTCAACTCTAGGCTTGGGAGCATCAAATTTAGTTTTCTGATTTTTCTACTACTTTCCTTTACCCTTCATATATTTTGGCCTCGAGAAATGGAGGGCTTGAACACGGGAAGATTGGATGATCCCCATCTCGACAAGCTTGTCATGTTCATTAGTTAGGGACTCAATGAAGGCATTGAGTGTAGGCATCTTCCATCCAGAGGTTGTGAGCTTCCCCACATGGAATGTAGAAAGAAAAATTGAATAATCAGCCCCAATTTTGGAGAGGATGGAAAGGATGAGCTGATCATCCTCCTTCTCCACATTGCATTGCTTCAAGAATAAAACAGTATGCTTGAACTTTGTAAAGAAATCATTCAGAGTCTTGAAATTGGAAGGTTGGAGAGACATGAGTTCATTTTCGAGTTGGTGAACTCTCAAGTCATCATGCTTTCCCTATAGAGATTCCAAATTGTCCCATATTTCTTTCGATGTATTCAAATCCATAAAATGAAATAGAAGGTCTTGGGAAATAGAGAGGCACAAGAAACCGAAGGCTTCATCCTTCTTGTTCAAGAATCTTTATTTTTCTATGGTGGATCCGGGCTCAACTTTAGTGTCCATGGAAACTCTAAAAAGTACTTTGGAGCACAACTAAATCTCCATTTTACTTTTCCATGAGTGGAAATTTTATGGAGTCAAGAGATCTGCTGAGGAGGCCATTTGGATTTGCTGTAGCGAATGCTTCACCTGTAGAAACCTAAAAATCATAACAGAAAGGGAAAAATAAGATTGGACAGCCTGCACATTCTAGGCTTTCATCACACCTAGCATATTCAATCAAGAAAGCTTGATCAATAAGTTCTTTACTTGGGATATTGAGTGGTAAGCCTTGGCTTCTTGTGCAGTGCTGGAATTTTGAGCTATTGCTCACTTTTCATGGAGAAATCTGTCAAAAATATTTTTTTTTAGAGATAGATATTCATCCCACCGTATGATCTGATACCATATTTGTAAATTTGAGCATATAGATCTGTAGACAAAAACAAAACTCACAAAGAAGATCTCACAATTTACTCAGCAATTGAAGAATGAAACAGTGCAAAAGGCTTGTAGCTGTGAATTCTTTCATTAATCAAAAAGTAATTTAGATAATAATTACAATGATGTAAAATGGCTTTAATAGCCACAAGCAATTCGAATCCACATGAGGAAGTTCGAATTGATGACTCTACTTGACTGTAGGTAACCAAGACTTGTCTAAATCACAATTGGAGTTCTAAAACACAACCAACTATTACATTTAGTATTAAATAATGGTTAACTGACTGTGGTAGGTGAGAAAAATGCCCCACATGTGTGCAATTAATTAAACCATAATTCAACTGAATGTAGAGAGCTAGAACTGAATGTAACTGACTCCTAATTTGGCTTGACTAGTCATCAACTGAAGTTAACTGACCTTGGTTGGTTTCGGCACTTCCAGTTGCTTCCTAAATTGTAGGGATTGATCTAGGAGACTCCTAAAATTATGCAATCAAGTGCAATAAGTGGCAGTGAGCCTCAATTAGTGTTCCCCACACTTTGGTAACTGAAACATGTGCCCCAATTAGGTCAAGTTTAACCAATGGTGCTAATGACTATAAATAGACTGGATGGACTCCCGATTTAGACATGACTCCTGATTTAGACATATGACCAAATTTGTACAAGGGAGGATTAATAATCCTAACAATATTATTCATGCACATTGATCTAGGAAAAAAGCATCAATCTCATCAAAGAATAATAAACAAATAACTCATGAAATGGTGTTAATCGGAATCACAATTGGTTTCCTCTTTGTATATATAATAAACAATGAATGGTTACAATAACAATGTCAAGCAATTACTTGAATCAAATGAGAAATTCGAACACCTAAGGAGGAAATTTGAAATCATGAGTGAGTCTGGCTTAACTGACTATAAGCCATTGGTTCACACTTAGTTAACCACTTGACCAAAACCCTAATTGACTCACCAAACCCTAACTGAAGTTGGAGTGCAATAAATGTCAGAATCTCAACTAAAGGAGATCAAACACATGTCATAGCAATCGAACCATCAAGTGCTAGTGCTCCATGACTTCAATGAACCCCGATGAGGTTAACTGAAGATGAACTGATCATCAGAAGTTGGTGGAGGTTCCCCTGTTGATTCCAGATAATTAAGTAATAATAAATAATCATTAAATAATATATTTAATGAGAGGAGGCACCTTAACTAACTAGTTGAATTGATTGTAACCACCAGTTAGCAATTAGGTGCATTAATATCACTCAGATCACCCCTGGAGTGCTCCAGTTACCCTCCTTGACTGTAGGTAGGCATGGGTGTGACTGGATGATGTAAATTAATGTCAATTATACTTAGGATAGTGGTTTAACTAGGCCAATTTGACTAAAAAGAGTGTGTATGGTGGTAAATGTCTCCAACACACATGAGTATTCATGACGGTTTGGGATGATTTAGGTCTCCATTGGTCCACCTAGGGGGGATTGAGGTAATTTATAATATTGACACATGTACAACTCCAATTGGCTTCCATAGCCACTTGAATTTGTGTTAGCTAGAATATTTCACCTTCTGCAGATAGTAAGGTGTTCCACTGGTCTGAATGGTTCATATCCAGAACAAATGAAGGACAGAGGTTGAAGACCCTCCCTAGATGCTATAGATACCTGGAATGTGATGCTTCGATAGTAACCCTATGTACTTGAAATAAAATTAAACATGAAAACACTTCAAAGCTGTGAGAATATAATCTACTTATCCATGTTAGTGACTAAGGAATCTAACAACATACATGTGAAATCAAACAACAACAATAATGTGGGACGAAAATCAACTTGCATTAAGATAAAAATGGAGAATTTTACAACCAAGACTTAGTGTTGACATGCATCTCCATAAAACTAAGCACTCTCATCCCCATAAGCTCTGACTCTAGCTCTCTATGCTCTCCAATGGCTTGGGCCAAGTGATCAATCCAACATCATAACAATACCTTAAGAATTCTCCCCTCAACCATGGACATGAGCTCATATTTATAAGCCTCAATGGATAGGGATGGTTGAGAGATTTGTGGATGAGGTGGCCTCTAATATCATAGGATGGGGGATCTCTAGCTCAACTGACCCACAATGATAGGGATAATGGAGGACACAAGGCTCATCATCTAGAAGCCTAGAGAAAGTTCTCTCTTTTCCCATTTTACCTAGGGTACTACTTTTATCCTTCAATGACAGAGTGGTTTAGGTAAGAAACACTTATGGACTAAGGGCCATAAGCGGTGGCACCACTTGTGGATATCAAGGGATAGGTGGGGGGAGCAAGGTACCACTCATGGGCAAAGGGAAAACTGCGATGCTGAGCATTTTTGTGAAAGATTGAAAAAATGGTATTAGTTTCCACTTCAAGTGCTGGGATTTAGGGCAAGCAGGTATGTTAAGTGTTTTATCACATGATGGTGATCATATTTTGGTATAACAGGATTCCCCCCAAAGCATGAGTCTTAGAGGGATACGATAAACGAGAGCCTTGAGAGAACAAGTCATCGCTACAAGCTGAAAATGTCAGCTCGATCGGAGCATGTTGTCAAGTAGGCATCTGTAGTACATCAATATTTTGGACTCATAGACACAAGTAACCAACTCATGGCTGCAGACCAATATAAGGCAGATCCATGGGAGGAATAAACAAGCATGGCTACTAGAATACAATGTAGATCCATGTGATAGAGGACTCAAACTTGGACATAGCTACCAGGCATACAATGTATATCTATGTCATACAGACACAAATTTGAGCATAGCCATGATCATACAAATGTGGATCCATGCTAGACATACAAAACTCCATTGCAACCTGGGGAAAAGAAATGAGCGCATTAAACAAATACCCAGGGTCTTCATCTCGTCTTCCACAAAGTACGATTCTATCCATGTGATTACAATGATCTGAATTTGAACATGGTAGAAACCACTTGATTACTGGCCAATGATGTGAACCATTAACAAGTGCGAGGGATATCCCCATTTATGTCAATGATTCCTAAGGTACCCTAGTACAATCTACTCAGTGTGAATAGATGTACTGATGTCAAACACCCAGTCGATTCTATCGATCAAAGGTCAATGATGTGAACCTATGTCGAGAGTGAGAGAACCTGCCATTAAGGCATATATATCTCAAGGTACCAAATATTGTTTATAAGACTATTTTCTAGATGATGAGCTGATGTTGACAAAAAAAAGTCTCGTCGAAGGAGGGCCATGACGAGTCCCACATCGACAACACGAAACATGGAACATAGTTCTAGAAATTATGTGAATGTAGTAACCATAATACTGACTCAAAAATACTGACACAAAGACTATGTGGACTGTAGAGGTAAAACTTCTTCAAATCCCCTTTGAACATTGGGTGGCATGACAAAAAGACTTGGTAGCATGACTGAATGGGACAACCACACAATGCAACAGTGGATGATGTATTCTTTTGAAAGACTCAAAGGAGTGACATGACTCATGAAAGTGGATCATCGTGGAGATCAGTTAAATACCCAATTGACTGACATGATGTGTAGACAAGTGCCATGTTCAAAGGTAATGACAAATAACTGCCATTATTTGCAAAATGATTCCCTTCCCATTTCCCCCATCATTGTTGATGAGTGCCTCTTTTCGGTTTTACAAGTTCAAAGAGGGTAACAAACACTCAATATAGCTTGTCAAAAGAAAAGTCCAGACTCATATGTTTTACGAACCTGAGAGAGGAGGGGTTTGTTCCCAAAACGAGCCTCTTAATGTTTAATTTAATGAGTCCACTGAAAGAAAAATCAGTATCGTTCATGTTTAGAGAGTCTGAACGAATACGAAAGAAGACTTCCACAGGGGTCCTTTTTCCTATGATTTAGTCCCTAAGGCCCAAAAAAGTATAAAATCATACCTTAGGGAACTCTTCTAGTCATGATTGGCTGGAGTGTTCCTTTTTCATAAATAGTCCTATCTAAACCGAAAAAGAGATAACCTACCATCGGACGGACAACTCTTCAAATACTTTAATGAGTGTGAAGAAGACAAGATCGCTCGACGATCTTTTTCGTATTTAAGAATCCCAAAAAGAGTTTAAAGAAGACTCCATTAGACTTTTTTCATGTTTGAATCTAGACCATGAAAAAGTAATAAACTAAGCTCAAACCACTTTTCATGTTTTAACCAGAGCGTGAAAAATGAAAAGTAAGCTCAACACCATCTTACTATTTTTAACAAGCTCAAAGATCAGTTGAAAGAATGCTTGAATATTGCTTTCATTTTTATGTAATCTCGAAACCAATGGGTTAAATATTCTTGAAAAACCCCATTAACATGATATGTAGAGGTTGGAATCTTTCCCCCAACATGATTGCTAGCGAAGCTTACCCCTAGCATGGTTTCTAGCGGCTCGACATGCCCCCAAGCTTAGCTTCATTTGACGATTCTTCTTCCATACCCAACCTAAAAACCTGGTTACTAATGTGAAAATGTTCACCAGGGGGGTAGGAAGAACAAGAATTGGGCTGGTGAAAATAAGGTTCAATTTCTAACACTAAAGTGAAGATTCGACTGAAGGGAAGGGGATCTGTTTCATTTTTACACAAGCTTGAAATGGAAGGTAACTATGCTTGGAACATGGTTTCATTTTTATGCAAGCTTGAAACCAAAAAGTAAACTATGCTTAAGGAGATCCATTTCATTTTTTAACGAGCTTGACATAGAATGGGAAATTTTCTCTCGTAGGCATCTGTTTCATTTTTTAACAAGCTTGACACAGAATGGGAACTATGCTCATGACATGGTTTCATTTTTATGCAAGCTTCAAACCAAAAGGGTAAACTAAGCTTAAGGAGTGGCTTTGTTTTTTAACGAGATTGAAACCAAAAGTAAACTATGATCTACACATGGTTTCATTTTTATGCAAGCTTGAAACAAAAAGGTAAACTATGCTTAAGGAGTGGTTTTATTTTTTAATGAGCTTGAAACCAAAAGTAAACTATGCTCTCCAACTTGCTCCTATCGAGCATCATATCCAGAGGTTTGTAGGTTTCCCCCATTTCATAAAATTTAGAGGATTATCTCCATTATGATGTCCATAGACTAGAGCCATGTCCCCCATTTTACCTATGATGGGAAGAATCTAACCAGAAGAAGGGGAAGGAACCACAAGAACATGAGTCACATTCAGGTTAGTTTGATTACTAGGAGTGATGTGATGGTCAGGTGTAACAAAATAAATTTGATCAATGGTCACAATCTTCCCATCATGGGGAAAATGCATAACTCTAAAGAGTGTGGACACAACAACCTTCATGGCATAAACATAATCACGTCCAAGGAGTAGATTAAAATATAAAGGACCTTGGACCACCATAACATCAATACAGACAATTTTCCCTCCTAATGTAATAGGAAAATAAGGAAGGGTCCTCTTGGCCTGATTGTCTAACCTAGGCCAACAAGGAGATTAAGCTCACACAATCAGCTTAAAGCAGCATCCGGTGTGTTTGGAGTAGCAAAATCTCGCAGGTTATGGTCCTGCTACCAGCTGAATTTTTCTCTTAAGGAGAAACAAAAATTCAGCAAAAATCTATCCTAATGTTATTTCTGTCAAAATAGACCCTAAAAATTATTTTCAACTACCTAAGGTATCCTACAATTGCTTTCTTAAGGAAATTCTTTGATTTTTAGAAGAGTTTTCTAAATGTAAAGACTATTTAAAAACTTATTCTAAGAATTACACAAATTTAACAACTGTTAAATGTAACTATACTATCTTAACTGTCCTATCTATCCTATCTCAGCTGAGAGCAATTTTAGATATTATATTAATTATTAATTAATGTAAAATGAATAGAAAGCTAAAGGGTAGGATATAAATAGAAATATTTAAGCCATACACACTAAATCATTTTGCTAGAAAATAACTTATCAGAAAAACTGAGATAAACACTTACTTCAAATTTTCTGAAGTGTCTATATAATTAATAACTAATAACCAACATCAGGTATTTGAATAAGAGATAATGATCAGTATGAAATCACTGTAAAAATACAAATGATATCTAATAGACATAAATATATATCCTTATATCTTGAATTTATAGTAGAAACACTAGTAAATTCAGTCACAGCGACATATTAATTCAAATATAATATTGGGTCGATAAAGTGAAATACTGATTAATAATCACAATCATAACCAAGTACACTGTATTAATATTAAAATAGAAGATCATATACTAAAATATAAAGAGTATCCAAAACAATAACAGTCACGATATCAACTTGGATATTTCCAGTCGCATCCTAGATCCAAAGATAAAACTTCAGCCAAGAACAAAACTAGCATCAAAATAGTATTTCAAGTATTTTTACTTCAGTCACTCCATCCTCTTTTACAATAAGTTTTTCAGAGTTTTTATAACAAAGGCTAATAACTGCCTTTCCTCATTCTATGCAACTAAAGCTAAAAATAAACCATCAAGTCCATTAACTATCGAACATCTAGGACTTAATGTTTTTTAATTATCATCTTCTTCAATAGTGCACTTGCAATCTGAATCATCGATTCTGTAACTGCTTTCTTATCTTCAAATGTCAATTTGTCCATGAAACAACTGTTATTTGACATCTAGCATCTATATCATTCAAGTTTGGAACAAATTCATCATTTGCTGGCTTAAAGGATTGGCCAATTCGTGGCTGGTTTGAAATTCCATTCTCTAATGAACAGCCACATCTTCCAACTGAAATCCAGGATTTTAGACACGTCCTGAAACTGTGCAGGATAGCGATGACATGCCCACCTGTTTCAAACAAATAAAAGCATCTTATTAAAAACTATTTATAACAGGAGAAATAAAAGAAACTATAATTTAAATGCATGCCTGTAAAATCTGCGATTTTACAGGCATGCACAAAAGGCTGTCATTACCTGTAAATCATGTAACCGAAAATGGAAATAATCATTAATCTCTCTTTTGCAAATCAATCACTGCGCCGATTGGGGTCGAAAAAAATATGACCTGAAATATGGGCGGGAAAGCTCCCAATCGGAAGTCGGAAAGACATAGACATCGGCAGATGAGTGCTTTGCACAGCCACAATGACAGAAGATAAAAGACTACGGTCATTCGACTAAAAGACCAGCCCGCATCGGTGGGCGGTGCACTTTACGTTTCGGGTGATTAGTTTCTTTGGGAGCTGAAATGGCGGAATGTAAAGGACATCATGCCCCACCATGTAAGGTCTGAATCGGAAGAGAAAACAACTAAAGTATCGGAAAGGTTGTTCTTTCTGCGGCCGCAACGGTGGAAGATAAAACCCAAAGATCGATGAAACAACAAAGTGGATCTTAAAAGGTCAATACAATAATCGGGGGGTTTTGTAGTTTGCCGTCCGCAACTGCGGAGAAGGTAGTAACAAATGTTTTGATGTGAAAATCAAAAGTTAGTCGAAAATGCGTCGGAGACAAATATCGGTACTGAAGCTTATTACTTCTCCGCAACGGCGGGGGCGCAAGCTAAGAATAGTCTGATTCAGTCATTTCAATGAAAGAAACGTTGAAGTCATTTCAATGAAAGAAACGTTGGGAAGCACTGAAGTCATTTCAATGAAAGAAAAGTTGGGACCATTAACTTAGAAACAGGATTTGCTTGGTATGTTGAAGGTGTGTGGCACTTATGGTCATTCCAATGAAAGAAACATTGGTCTTCTGTTCATTCCAAAACATTGGGACCATTAGCTAAGAATCTTCCGATTCAAACACTTAAAAACGTACTCAAAGACAAAAACAAAAGTGGATCATTTCAGGCATTAGAAACAATCTTTTTGAAGAGTTATTAAATCAAATTAAAGAAGAAAATCAAACCCATCTAAGCAAAAGGAGGGTCCCGAAATTGTTGAATTTTGGGAAAATGTTGCAGCTGCAACATATAGTTTTAAAGATTTTGCAAAATCCCATCCATTAATATCCTAAATTGAATTTGATAGGATACTAAGTTATAAAACTATAACATATTAATATTTCCAAATGATACTCATTTATTCACTAGCTATTTATATACAATTTTACAAATTCATGGTAAGATATTTAAGTTACATATGGGGTGTGAACTCTTAGGTTTAATAAGAATTTTAATTTAATAATTCTCCTTTAGTTCTAGGACTTTAAGAACTTATAATATCTTGTCAATAACCATTTTAAAACAACTTCAAACTATGTTTTTGTTGATCCTCAATTAGCATACCATCCCTTTAAGTTTCTTAACTCAACATATATAATCAGATAGATTAATAAATAAAATTGATTATATAAAAATTTATGAAACTTACAGCTACTAATTATCAAGCTTATAAAAATGTTTTCATCAGCTTCTAATATGTTACTTAACTCTTCTACAAATGAGAGTACTTTCAGAATCAAAGATTCTGAAGGCACTCTTTATAACTTTTAATAGGTAAATCATAAAAGAGAGCTGATCCCCCTTCATCCTAATGGAAAAATGAAGGGGTTGTTGCTAACTGCCAACAAATGGCGACGACCTGGGTGAACCAGTTATCTCTGCTCATACAACTTACAATGATATAAACAAAATCTTAAAACTTATTAAAAACAATCAAAAATTCTTTATCTAAATAAAAACCATTATTTTATTCATATTCATAAGTATAACTCAGAAATATTCCATCTTTTGAAATAAAAATCTAGTTAGGGATAAACTTAAAAATATCTGATCAAAACAAAGTACTTCATAGTAAGAATAACATGCACCATCAGCATAGAGTATAGCAATATACTTTTCCGAACACTTTTTAGAATCTGTTCCACAAACATAATAATTTTCTTTTGTTTGCTTTTCTTTTCTTTAAACAATAATTCTGACTGAAGACTACTATCTAGGTATGGTGTCCCAATGTGATACAATCATTCACGAGAGTTGTCTGGAATAGGAAAGCCGGCTTGTGATGAGACCTCTTGTATTTTAATTTTTAAATCAAAAGCCATCACCCTGGTGATTAGAAATGAAGTTATCCCAGACATCACTGATGATCATGATTAGGTCGGCTCGTGATGAGACCTCCTATTCTTCAGTCAAAATTTATATTTTCTTTGTTCACTTTCATCTTTTAAAGTTTATAAAATGAGAGATCATTACCCAGCATGATGAACAAATGGTAATGTCAGTCATTAATATCACCAGAAAATGAATCAGCTGGCTTGTGATAAGACCCCTTATCTCTTGGTTTGTTAAACCAAAAACCATTACTAGTTTCCTAATAATGTCATACTAGTGATATTTATGATTCTGATCAGACCGGATTATTACTAAGACCTTCCATCTCTCATTTTAGCATTTGATTGACTGGAACAAATTCTGAAAATTTTTCAGATTGTAAATACTTTTGGAGACTGATGGTAGAGATCTGTAAAAGTTTTTCAAAAGTACAAGCTTCGAAAAAGACATTTAATAAGCTATCCCACCTTTTATAAGAAATAAAAAGGAGAGGAATAATCTGAGTAACACTTACAAATTAAATAATGATAGGTCTTTTATATATTTAAGAAACCTTGATCATCCTGAACAAATTTTTAAAAGATTTCAGTCTAGTATCATAATTTTTTAGGCTCATGAGCAGACTGAATTTTTAACTTGAAGATTTATTTATTTACATTTATTTCTTCAGATACTAACTAAAGATTACTGACTGATTATATACAAAATTTGATAGTATGAAATATTCGATTATGACAGTCTGAAATATTTGATTAACAGAATTAGAGCTGACTATAATAATAGAATGATGTTTGAAAGTTACATGAGTTTTATGAATTTATCATCATCCTTTAGATTCCATGAACTAAATTCAGTTTATGTATAAAAATATAAATTTATTTACAAACAACAAACAAATTATATACATTTTAAGACAGGAAACATTAACAGAAATATTTTTTGAGGATCAGTCCATTCACTGAGAATGTTTCGAACTGACCTTCAAGTGTTTGCAATCGAAATGTACTTGGACCTATCTTCTCAGCAATAACAAAGGGACCTAACCAAAGCTTCTGAAACTTAGTATGATCACCTTTGTCCTCATGAACTTTATCCCACTTTAAAACTAAGTCTCCCACCTAAAATTTTCGATTGGAACTAAATGATTGGTCAAACGAAGACTTCATAATTTGTTGATGTTTTGTAAAATTCTGTTTTGAATTTTCTCTTTCTTCCTCAAGCTTTATCAAAGTGTTAATTATCTTTTCCATTGCTGGAAACACTTCATCTTGGACAGACAGAGCTAACTGTAATGAAGGTAAAAATAAATTTGGTGGTAAAATAGCTTCAGTTCCATATACTAAGAAAAATGGTGAGTTACCTATTGAAGCCTTAGGAGTCACTCTGTCTGCCCAAAGGGCATTGACTAATTCTGTATGCCAATCTCGATGGGGAATTGAAATAGTTCTTTTGAGAATTTTCAATAAATTTTTGTTTGTTGATTCAGCTAAACCATTTCCATGAGGATGGTAGTTAGCTGAATACCTGATTCTTATCCCCTTTTCTAAGGCAAATTGGGTTAACTCAACTGATGAAAAATATGAAGCATTATAAAAAAAGAGAGAATCTGGAATACCAAATATTTTTATGATAAAGAATTCTAAAAATAATATAACCTGATTGGTATTTACAACCCTTAATGGTGCAGATTCTGCCCAATGAGTAAAATAATCAGTTGCTATTATTATATATTTATGTTGCTTAGATGAGGGAGGATTTATTGGCCCTACTATATCAATACCCCATTGCTGAAAGGGTCTTTCAACTGAAACAGGTTGTAAAGGAAAAACATGTTTTTTAACTCTTCCCGCAGCAAGTTGACATTCCTGGCATTTTCTAACAAAAGTATAGGAATCTCGAAACAAGGTAGGCCAATAATAACCAGCCCTAAGAATTTTGTGCGCAGTAGTTTCTCCACCAAAATGACCTCCTGCTAGTCCAGAATGTAACTCTTTCAGAATTACTTATGTTTCATCTTTGTCTAGACATCGGAGCAATACTCCGTCTGAATTTCTTCGAAACAGAACATTATCAATTAATAAATAAGGAGCAGATTTTAATCTAAGTGCTCATTCCTTCCTCGGTTTTAGATAATCAGGAGCAGTTCCTGTTTCCAAAAGTATTCTTATGTCTGCATACCAGGAATCTTGTGGTGGAGGATAAAAATAAATTTCTCCGGTAAGTAAAACTTCATCAATAACAGTTTCAGCTTTATCATTAGGTAAATGAGCAGCTTCAGCAGCTAATTTACATAATCCTTAACCTTTGACTATCATTGAGGGTTTAATTTCTAATTCATACTCTTGAAGGGCTGTCATCCAAGGTGCTCTTTTCTCACCTAAGTCCTTTTGTACTAACAAGTTTCTGACTGAGGAATAAGGGATGATTATTTTCGTTTTAGATTTCAATAAATACGGACGAAAATGTTTAACAGCTTTAAAAACAGCAAAAGCTTGTTTATCAACTTCATGATAATTAAGTTCAACACCTTTGAAATTTGAACTCCAGAAGGAGATTGGTACTTCATTATTTTGCTGATTTAGTTGGGTTAAAACTGCTTCATATGAAATATCAGAAGCAAAATTATACAATATGAAATCTTTGTTAAAATATGGGCTTAGAAGGCTAGGAGCTTCCGAAATGGCTTCTAATTTTTTTTGAAATGACTCTTTTTCAGTTTGGCCCTAATTAAAAATGGTGTCTTTCTTAATCATTTTCTGCAAAGGATGAATGATTTCAGAGAAACTGGGAATGAATCTCCTAACAAAATTTATTTTTCTGAGAAATGATTGCATCACTTTCTTGATAGAAGGATAAGTTATCTTTGAAATGGCTTGGGTTCTTTCAGGATCAATCACGATTCCGTGCTTTGAAACCACACAACCTAATAGAATACCTTCTGAAACAACAAATATTGTTTTTTTATGATTTAAGGATATTCCAAATTTTCTACATCGTTCAAATACCTTTCTAAGATGATTAATATTATCAGGTCGATGTTTAGAATACACAGTAACGTCATCCAAATAGACAACAACTGAAAGATTAATTAAGCCTCTAAAAGAAATATCCATTGCTCGTTGAAAAGTTGCTCCAGCATTGATTAACCCAAAGGGCATTTTGCGGTAAGCATATGTTCCCCATGGAGTTCTAAAAGCTGTTTTCAATTGGTCATCCGGGGAAACTAATATTTGGTTGTACCCTGAGAAACCATCAAGGAGTGATAGTATCTCAGACCCCGACACCTTTTGAAGAATTTGTTCCATGGGAGGAACTGGGTAATTATCCTTTTCCAAAGACTTATTCATATTTCTAAAATCTACACATAACCTAATATCCCCATTTTTATTCCTGACCGGAACTAAGTTTGCTACCCATTGAGTATGCCTAATGGGAAAAATAATATTGGCAATTAACAATTTATTTATTTACTTTTTAATTGTCGGTTCTAGTGATGGGTGATATTTCCTTAGATTTTGTTGAAAATGTTTTGACTCTTGTTTAATTGGAATTATGTGTTGCATGACTTGTGTGTTGAAGGTTTTCAGGTCGTCATATGTCCATGCAAAGACATCTTTAAATTCTTTAAACAGTTTTATAAATGTTGTCTTTTCTGTAGGATTGCAATCCATTCCTAGATTTATAGTTTGGGGATTTAGTTATGTTCCTAGATTGATGGTTTCATACGTCATTCGAGAGATATTAGTTTTACAATTAGGAATAGATCTAAATTTAAGATCAAATAATTTTTCTAATCTTAATACTGAATTAGGAACTAGTTTTACCTTTTTGAAAGCTTTTTCAACTGAACAAAAATCATTTATTATCGAAAAATCCCGCAGATTTTCGTCACGAGTTACTTCATCTATGGATAAATATTTAAAGGTATCCTCGTTCATTAGAAAATTCAGCACCTGCACATCATTATCGAATACACGCCAGTTAAAAATATTATCTGGTATAGAAGTCCTAAAAATCAACTCCACTGAAAAGAAATTTGGTGAAAGATTTTCTGACGGAATTAACTTTGATGCTACATTTGCCAACAAATCTGCTTCTTGATTTTTACTTCTAGGAATAGAGATTATGTTAAATGCATCAAAATGTGAGATAAGGTTCCATACCTCTCTTTGATAACTCTGTAAATGTTCATATAGGCAGTGAATGGAGTTACGAACCTATCTGACGATAATCTCAGAGTCACCATATACAATTAACTCTTTGATGCTCAAATCAATTTCTTTTTTCAAACCTTGTATTAAAGCTTCATATTCCACAGTATTATTTGTACAATTAAATTCTATCCTACAAGCTATACATGTTTTATTTACCTGAGGGTCCACCAGTAAGCAACTAGCTCCTGCTCCTTCTTTGGATTTTGCACCATCAAAATATAAAGTCCAAATAGAACTATTCACAATCACTTTGCTTTCTAACATATTCACAATATTCATATTATCTACATCATTAATGGTTTCCTTGAATGAAGAGTTAGGAGAAATAGATGTCACGTTCCTAATTTTAGATTGTTGTTTATTTTCAGAGAAGGCAGAATTTTCAGCTTTAAAATTTCCAAATCCCAATTCATACATGTAATTCCCCATAATGCAATCTGAAAATAAAACAGGTTCGCTAGGATCATGCAGTTCTGTGACAGTATGTTTCATTTATCTTTCTCTATTTATCTTTATCTGATTTGACTTTCCATTCTTAGGTAACCATAATGTTGACCAGTCCGTGGAAAAGAAACCATTCAATTGTTGAGACCAATCCCTACTTAAAAATAGCCCATATGCATCTGGAATATCTGCAACAACAATATCTATGATTTGATCAACCGAAGGATTACAAGCAATCCTAACTAAAACATCTTTCATTTCCCCTAAAACCTTTACATTTGTCCTGTCTAATTGATTTATTTGAGAATTTGATGGGACATATTTCCCATCCAACTTCTTGCATACTGATAAAGGCATGACATTGGAGGATGCTCCGGAGTCTACCATGCAATTATGAACATTCCTATTGAAAATCTCAAAGGTAAGTAAGAATGGAGGTGTGGTTGATTTAGAATTCTTACCTATAAGTGAGGCTTTGTCAGTGGTTGCTTTTCCTTTTTCAATTGTTGTTGAATCATTATTAGAATTGTTTGTAGCAACATTTTGTTTTGCATTAGGAATAATTGAACTCATGGCAGGATTTATAACATGGCTATTAGGCATTGGATAGATTTGAAGGAGGTCGTACATACTGATGTTCGCATGTGTCTTCTTTAAATCTTCAATTATATCGTATTGTAAATCTAATTTTGGAGCATTTTGAGTAGGCTGGGTAATTTTGGTTGATTGAGTCTGCTTGCCAGATTGAGTTTGTTTATTAGGTTGTGAATTATTGTTGTCATTATTTGTAGTATAACTTGACGAAGCTCCAGGAGTATTTGCAAATGCTCTACTACGAGTATTATAGGCATGTTGTCCTGTAGGAAGACTTCTACTCTCATATTCTTTCACAAGACTATCCCAGAAATGACCATTAACTTGTTGAGGTTCTCCTGATTCTTCATCATTTTTTGATTCCTCTTCTTCTTCATTTTCTGCTAATTCTTGATTAGAAGGAGTCTCAGATAAAGATAAAACAGCTCGGATTGTATTGAAAATATCTTCATTTGCTGCTATGTCAGGTGGTGTATTTGTTTTATTTACACTCAGGTTTTGTCTAAAATGATTTCTGAAATATCCCCTAGAAGGAGAAGTATCATAATTGGTTTTCTTTAACCCTACAACCTCATTGGTTAATGTTCGAATAGCATTTTGCAGCTGTTCTATGTCAAATGCTTTGTCTTTTTCTGAATTGAGTTTTTCAGTCTTCCTACGGGGAAAAATGTTAGATTTCCCACTCCTATCTGGTTCATAAGACATAGAATCCTTCTCGAATTTAATGGCTTCTTCAAAAGTTTCTACTAATGTTGTTTTCCCAGCTCTCTTAACGAACATCCCAGAATATTTTGGTAAAGCTGACATATAATTTTCAATAATTATATCCTTGGGTGGTTGAGAAGCCATTGGAATTTTGTTTTTTAAAGTTAGAAACCTTTGATTGAAATCTTTGATTCTTTCTTTAGGCTCCATTTTAATCCTAGATAACTCTAAGGCTAAAAGAGCAGGTGTTTTATCTTCCCCAGATTTATCTAGAAAGGCTTTATTAAATTCACCCCAGTTTGTGATTGATCCCTGTACTAACGAAAAATACCAAGTAGAAGCTCTTCCTTCGAAAGTTAAAGGAAACAATCGACAAACTACATCTTCATGCTGAACGTTCAAGGTTTGAACAGCCAACATGAATTTGTTGACATGCACTTCTGTAGGTTCTTTGTCATCTGGATTAAACTTAGGGAGGAGTTTATCTGAGTGTTTAGGCAAAGGATGTTGTACACCAGGGACAGCTACATCAGCTGTTCTTACCCAAGGGAGTTGTGTATTAGGTGTATTAGGTGGAGGATTGCCTCCTCCCCTACAGGTATGTTTCTTGCCATTGGACTTCTTTCAGAACTTGAAGAACTTCCTGAATTGGATGCTCTTGGACTATCAGGTGGTGATTCAGGAGGAGAAGGTGGCTGATCAAAACCGCCTTCTGCAGTAAGTCTTCTAGCAGTGTTTGTTTGAGTAGTTTGTCTTTGATGACTTCTAATTTGATAAGGTGGAGTGCTGTCAGCTTCTTGCAAATCTTGAGTAACTACGTTCAATTGTGGATTACGTCGTTGTTGCCTAGGAATACCATAATCTATTGGAGACACACCAAGTTGATTGGCATATGCTCTTGTAAGAATATGTCGTGATTCTTCCAAAGCTTGAGCACTCTGTTCAAGAATAAACAGTGATCTACTGACTTCTGGAGGATGCTGGCTGGTTGAAAATTTCTCATTGGTTTTTCCTACCATTAATCATTAACAGGCCCTCCTTCTAGCGCCATTTGTTGGCCTGATTTTCTGACCTAGGCCAAAACGGAGATTAATCCCACACAATCAGCTTAAAGCAGCGTCCGGTGTGTTTGGAGTAGCAAAATCTCGCAGGATATGGTCCTGCTACCAGCTGAATTTTTCTCTTAAGGAGAAACTAAAATTCAGTAAAAATCTATCCTAATGTTATTTCTGTCAAAATAGACCCTAAAAATTATTTTCAACTACCTAAGGTATCCTACAATTGCTTTCTTAAGGAAATTCTTTGATTTTTAGAAGAGTTTTCTGAATGTAAATACTATTTAAAAACTTATTCTAAGAATTACACAAATTTAACAATTGTTAAATGTAACTATACTATGATAATAATAACTATACTATCTTAACTATCCTATATATACTATCTCAGCTGACAGCGATTTTAGATATTATATTAATTATTAATTAATGTAAAATGGACAGAAAGATAAAGGGTAGGATCTAAATAGAAATATTTAAGCCATACACACTAAATCATTCTGCTACAAAATAACTTATTAGAAAAACTGAGATAAACAATTACTTCAAATTTTCTGAAGTGTCTAATTAATTAATAACTAATAACCAACATCAGATATTTGAATAAGAGATAATGATTAGTATGAAATCACTGTAAAAATACAAATTATATCTAATAGACATAAATATATATCCTTATATCTTGAATTTACAGTAGAAACACTAGTAAATTTAGTCACAACGACATATTAATTCAAATATAATATTGGGCTGATAAAGTGAAATACTGATTAATAATCACAAGCATAACCAAGTACACTGTACTAATATTAAAATAGAATATTATATACTGAAATATAAAGAGTATCCAAAACAATACCAGTCACGATATCAACTTGGATATTTCCAGTCGCATCCTAGATCCAAAGATAAAACTTCAGCCAAGAACAAAACTAGCATCAAAATAGTATTTCAAGTATTTTTACTTCAGTAACTCCATCCTCTTTTACAATAAATTTTTTAGAGTTTTTATAACAAAGGCTAATAACTTCCTTTCCTCATTCTATGCAAATAAAGCTAAAAATAAACCATCAAGTCCATTAACTATCGAACATCTAGGACTTAATGTTTTTTAGTTATCATCTTTTTCAATAGTGCACCTGCAATCTGAATCATCGATTCTGTAACTGCTTTCTTATCTTCAAATGTCAATTTGTCCATGCAACAACTGTTATTTGACATCTAGCATCTATATAATTCAAGTTTGGAACAACTTCATCATTTGTTGGCTTAAAGGAACTGGACAATTCGTGGCTGGTTCGAAATTCCAGCCTCTAATGAAAAGCCACGTCTTCCAACTGAAATCCAGGATTTTAGACACGTCCTGAAACTGTGCAGGATAGCGATGAAATGCCCACCTTTTTCAAACAAACAAAAGAATCTTATTAAAAACTATTTATAACAGGAGAAATAAAAGAAACTATAATTTAAATGTGTGCCTGTAAAATCTGCAATTTTACAGGCATGCACAAAAGGCTACTATTACTTGTAAATCATGTAACTGAAAATGGAAATAATCATTAAGCTCTCTTTTTCAAATCAACCACTTCGTCGATCGGGGTTGGAAAAAATATGACCTAAAATATGGGCGGGAAATCTCCCAATCAGAAGTCGGAAAGACATAGACATCGGAAGATGAGTGCTTTGCACAGCTGCAACGACGGAAGATAAAAGACTACGGTCATGCGACTAAAAGACCAGCCCGCATCGGTGGGCAGCGCGCTTTACATTTCAAGTGATTAGTTGCTTTGGGAGCTGCAACGGTGGAACGTAAAGGACATCACGCCCTGCCATGTAAGGTTTGAATCGGAAGAGAAAACAACTAAAGTATCGGAAAGGTTTTTCTTTCTGCGGCTGCAATGGCGGAAGATAAAACCAAAAGATCGACGAAACAACAAAGCGGATCTTGAAAGGTCAATACAATAATCAGGGGGTTTTGTAGTTTTCCGTCCGCAACTGCAGAGAAGGTAGTAACAAAATGTTCCAATGTGAAAATAAAAAGTTAGCCGAAAATGCGTTGGAGACATATATCAGGACTGAAGCTTATTACTTCTCCGCAACGGTGGGGGTGCAAGCTAAGAATCTTCCGATTCAGTCATTTCAATGAAAGAAACGTTGGGAAGCGTTGAAGTCATTTCAATGAAAGAAAAGTTGGGACCATTGACTTAGAAATTGGATTTGCTTGGTATGTTGAAGGTGTGTGGCACTTATGGTCATTCCAATGAAAGAAACATTGGTCTTCTGGTCATTCCAAAACATTGGGACCATTAGCTAAGAATATTCCGATTCAAACACTTGAAAATGTACTCAAAGACAAAAACAAAAGTGGATCATTTCAGGCATTAGAAACAGTCTTTTTGAAGAGTTATTAAATCAAACCCATCTAAGCAAAAGGAGGGTCCATAAATTGTTGAATTTTGGGAAAATGTTGCAGCTACAACATATAGTTTTAAATATTTTGCAAAATCCCATCCATTAATATCTTAAATTGAATTGATAGGATACTAAGCTATAAAACTATAACATATTAATATTTCCAAATGATACTCATTTATTCACTATCTATTTATATACAATTTTACAAAGTCATGGTAAGATATTTAAGTTACATATGGGGTGTGAACTCTTAGGTTTAATAAGAATTTTAATTTAATAATTCTCCTTTAGTTCTAGGACTTTAAGAACTTATAATATCTTGTCAATAACCATTTTAAAACAAATTCAAACCGTGTTTTTGTTTATCCTCAATTAGCATACCATCCCTTTAAGTTTATTAACTCAACATATATAATCAGATAGATTAATAAATAAAATTGATTATATAAAAATTTATGAAACTTACAGCTGCTAATTATCAAGTTTATAAAAATGTTTTCATCAACTTATAATATGTTACTTAAATCTTCTACAAATGAGAGTACTTTCAAAATCAAAGATTCTGAAGGCACTCTTTATAATTTTTAATAAGTAAATCATAAAAGAGAGTTGATCCCCCTTCATCCTAATGGAAAAATGAAGGGGTTGTTGCTAACTTCCAACAGGTCCCTAAAGCACCCCTAAAGGTGTAGTAGATCTTTGATTAAAATCCAATATATAATCAGTAGCTGCCACAAGCTAAGGTGAACCTAAATCTTGCCAAGCAGTTGAGGATAGAATAATAACAAAAGCCCCTTCGTCAACAATAGTGTGAAGCATCCGCCTAGCAGTAACATTCACAACTATCTGAAAAGGAACACTTGAATGAATACGAGACTCTATTAGGTTACTCCAGTCAAAGGAAATAACCTCAATACTTAGAGAGGGTTCTGTCGAAACAGACAAAATATCCTCTTGTTAAGAGCAATCAGAACAAAGCATAACAACTTCAGCAGGTTTTGGTTCATTCTCTATTGGAAGAGAAGAACAAGATGAATATTTGTTCAAAGAGACTACTTCAGTCTTAACACTCTCTAATGAAAGAGCAGGATCAGGTGGAAATGACACCAACTCGACCACTTTAACTTCACTCTCCAAACGAAGAGTGGGATCAACCATAGATAAATCCGAATTGACCACTTGGTCAACTAGTGGGGGATCGAGGGATAACTTACTATCACTTGTTGGAATCACCTATTGATGATCAGTAATATTTTCCAACCAACACGAATATTCATCCATGCTTGGACAAAGAAAAGTATGATGCATAGCCTTGCATATCAAACAAGGATACAATACTTTACCCTTATGACCTTTTACCAATGAGTTGCTGGTTGAGGGAGTATCATCAACATGATTATTAGAGGTTGATGACACAGATGTTTTGGACCTTTTAGAGCACTCTTCTTGTACATGGGAGAGACTGGGACACTCCTTAAGAAGGTGGTCCCCCTTGCAAAGCTTACAAGGGAACTTGGATTTTCAAGTGTTCTCTTAGAACAAGCACCATCAAGAGCATATGGTTGTTTCTCTTTCTCTTTCTTATCCTTCTTCTTCTTACTCTTCCCTTTCTTCTTCTTCTTATCCACATGACTACTAACCATAGAGCTTTGGTCAAGCGAAGAAGAAGAAAGGGATGAAGAAAAAACCGATGAAGAAGGAGAGGGATTAGGTTGAGGTCAATCCTCTCCTAGAGGAGAGGTGACATTTGGGACATTAGGTGTAACAGGAATTACCAGATTAAAAATCCATACCGGTAATCCTATAGTTAATCTAGGAATATTTATAGTGGAAATAAAGGGAGGACCAATACCTTCACTTGGAGGGAATACAAAAGGTACATCTTGGAAAGGGACCTCTTGAGTGGTAGTCCTAGATGAGGATTCCATCTCTAAACTCTCTAATAACCCCCTAACTACCACACACAAGAAAGTACTACTCAAACTAAAAGCAACAAGCAAACATGTGAAAGGAGTGGATAAGAGTTAGGAACCTCACAGGACAGGCCAAAAGGATAACTCAGATGGTTTGAGGATTATTAAAAGGGTCTCCTGATATACACAAGGTATGTGGGAGCTCAAATCAGTAGTAGTGCTATCTAATGCATAACCGTACACAAGGGGTCTTCTGATATACAATCGAGTACGTGAAGTACCTTTCTATATACCTTGAGGGTACATGAAAGGCCGTTCAATATACTGACGGTACATGGAAGAATTGCACGAGTCCTGAGATGTAATGCGAACAAATAATGAAAGCTCCTATGCTTAAACGATGCCCGAACATGTCTCTAACTTATCACTCAAATTGCTAAAAGTTTTAACCTAGTACTACTGTTAATTTGATCTTGTGTGTTTAGGTGGAACCATGGAGTGAAAAATTGAATTTAAAGAAGATGCATATTGATCTATATGATAGTGCAAGTTTTTCTCTTCAATGAAATTCTACCTGAGAGAGGGAGAGAGATTTACTTTTCTTCCAGAAATGCACACCCAAATACAAATGCAATTCTATATTTTCAAATGAAAAGTGAAATATCAATGCACCCCAAATAATCTTCAAAGCAAATAAAAAAGAGATCTAGAGAACATCAAACATAAATAAAAAATATATCCTATCTTTTCATGCTTGAAAAAGATGAATACAAACTCAATGGAAAGATGATTTCACTAACGTTTCCAAACAAATATAACACTAATGCACACAAAGCTGAAACTAGATATTTCTTCATAATGAAAGTAAGATCTATAATTTCAAACAATCATGGACAAAACAAGAATAAAATCGTTCAACAAACTTGAGAATAAAGAAAAAGAGAGAGAAAACTAAAACTTCTCTTTGAAACAAACAAGGAAATGAAGAACCAATTTCCTACCAAGCACTGAAAAAATCAGCATTCAAAAGGAAACAAGAATCACCCAAGAAAAGAAAGACTCAAAATAGCATGGATCACTCATGTATTCCAAGTCCAAAAAAAATCGAAACCTACTCATGAAAATGAAATGTATATTTCCAATCCCAATGAATAATATCTACATAAAAGAGCAAGAGGTTTCAAGAAAAGAAAAGGATGTAGAATCTAATGCAAGAAACACAAACTCTCTTTGAATGCAGAGGGCAAATAAAAATCAAAGCGACTGCAGAATATACTTCATTTTCATCAAAAAGTAAGCCAAAAAACACACAAAAATCAAAATACAAAGTTTGAAACAGGGCCTACCTGGCACCGCACAGATGAAGCTGCTGACAGGAGGTTTTGAGGTAGAACCCCTCCTTGCTCACTGGATTTAGGCGGTGGCACCACGCATTACTAATTAGACTCAGGCAGTGGCACCACTCCTTGCCAAGAGAACATGTGTGGTTCCCTGTATAAATCCAAAACATAAAGGAGAATGACAGATCAAATTAGAAAAAGACCAAATCAAGGTAAAAACTTATAGATCAAAAATAAAAGAGAGCACAAAAGGTCGAAAAATAATTCAGATCTAAACAGATCTGGAAGTTTCAAACCAAAATCCACTGAGTCAGATAGCAGATGTGGCTAAAGAGAGTTGGAGAAGGAGCCTGGATTCAGACAAGAGTTGAAAAACTGAAGAAGATTAGATCGATTGATACGTATATTCATTCCCCAGTGGAGTCACCAGATTTGTTAGCTGGAATATTTCACCTTCTGCTGATAGTAAGGTGTTCCACTGGTCTGAATGGTTTAGATCCAAAACAAATGAAGGACAGAGGTTGAAGACCCTCCCTGGATGCTATAGATACCTGGAATGTGATGCTTCAATAGTAACCTTGTGTACCTGCAATCAGCTTAAACACACAAACACATCAAACCTCCCAAAATATAATCTACTGATCCATGTTAGTGACTAAGGAATCTAACAACATACATGTGAAATCAAACAACAACAATAATGTGGGGCAGAAATCAACTTGCATTAAGATAAAAATGGAGAAGTTTACAACCAAGCCTTAGTTTTGACATGCATCTCCACGAAACCAAGCACTCTTATCCCCATAAGCTCCAACTCTAGCTCTCTATTCTCTCTAATGGCTTGGGCCAAGTGATCAATCCAACAGCATAACAATACCTTAAGAGTTCTCCCCTCAACCATGGACATGAGCTCATATTTATAAGGCTCAATGGATAGGGATGGTTGAGAGATTTGTGGATGAGGTGGCCTCTAAGATCCTAGGATGGGGGATATCGAGCTCAACTGACCCAAAATGATAGGGATAAGGGAGGACACGAGGCTCATCATATAGAATCCTCGAGAAACTTCTCTTTTTCCCATTTTACCCAGGGTACCTCTTTTTGCCTTCAATGACAGAGCGGTTCAGGTAAGAAACGGTTATGGACTAAGGGCCATAAGCAGTGGCACTGCTTGTGGATAATAAGGGATACATGGTGCAAGAAAGGTACCACTCATGGGAAAAGGGGAAAGCATGGTGCTGAGCATTTTTGTGCAAGATTGACAAAATGGTATGAGTTTCCACTCCAAGTGCTGGGATTCAGGGCAAGCGGGTATGTTAAGAGTCTTATCACATGATGGTGACAGGATTTTGGTATAAAAATTTGTCCAATGTATTATAAATGATGTGTGATAATAATATGACAAGTAATCAACACCTTTCACATGTGTTGTTCCAGCTATTTTCTATCTTTTTGTTTTCTCTTGCATCCTTTGTCAAACACTTTGATGGTGAAATTGTTCTAGCTCCTAGATCTAGTTTGAGATGCAATTATCACATGGTATCGAAGCTTGTTAAAGCTGAAACAAAACTTGTGAGGTTGAGTTTCTATTTAGGGCATATTTCCAGTTTATGTGAGTGTTTTTCACTGCAAGTTTTTACAACAACTTCATGGATTCAAAAGTAGTTCCTCTCTTTTCCCCATTCAACTATTCTGAATGGAAATCGAATATGTGTGCATATATGAAGAGGCAATGTCTCTATGATGTGTCCATTGGTGCTGTGAGAGAACTATATTCCTTTCAAGAGAAGGATTCTTGGCTTAATGACAATGATAGAGCCTATGCAACTACGTGTCTAGCTATACCTCCTACAATGCGCTACCTCCTTGATTCTGCTGATTACCCTTTCGATATTTGGTTAAATCTAGATGAATCTCTTAGCATGCAGTGAGAAGATATTATCTATATGGAGAAAAATAGATGGGCACCTCCTTATGTGTTCTTCCTATGATCTCGGCCTCATGCATTTCTCAAGAAGTTGTTCGAAATGAAGAAGAAGAAGTAGCCAAATATTCAACAAATGATCCAACTCAAGTTTCTTCCTCTGTGGCTTCCTCTCCTTGTCAAGAAGCTATGTTTCATGAAGAGAGCATACACGTTGCTTCCATCACTACTACTAAATATTTATTTATTGATTCTACACCCTTCTCCTCTATGTCTTCTATTACGAATGGGGAATATGTATTGCTAGTTGATTTACATAGTGAACCTTCTCTAGAAGATGGGTTTTCTTCACATAAGAGTATTGGTTCGAAATATGGAGAGGTTTGGATGTCAAGTGAAGATCTCTCATTAATTCACACTATTTTTCTCATATATCCCTCCACCATCATTAGTAGAGTTCCTTCAACTTCATATGAATATGGAGAATCCTTTTCCATCACAATGGCACATTTGGGACTCGTGTTCCACATTCTTACAGCTGATTACAATATTCATTCGAAGTTGATGCTTCAAGATCCTTATGACTCACTTGGGGTCACCTATTATTAAGAATTTTTAGTTTCTTTTAGACACGGAATCCTATTTGGTTCAAATTTCAACTCTGAAGACACCATTTGCTCTCCCATCAGTGCATTTCAGTTGTTCTACATGGTCTGAGGATTCATCATGCAATTGTTCCCGAGTTGGTTGAGCACATTCCACTTCTTCCCAAGAAGAAGATTCATCAAGACATTTTTATTTAGTTTGGATTATATGCAGATTTTGTTTCTATGTTATAATCCATTTTTTAGGGGAGGTTTTGTCCCATGAGGTTTTCCTCCTTACCTCTGTTACATGGATCAATAAACTTTGTTAAAGGTGACTGTGCCTTAGTTTTCAAGCCCTCAAAATCATGAGAAGTACTAAGTATGGATTAAGGGGAGGTGTAGGAGCAGTAATACACCCTTAGTACATATTTTTGACCTTAGGATAAGTTTATTTTCCCACATGCAATGATATCCTATGGTTTAGACTTAGGAGAGTTAATTCTGCTAAATATCTGATTATTTTGGCTTGTTCACACCTACAACAGCACCCTAGTTTGTTCAACCCATCCCATGGCCTCCTTCATTAATGCATTTGGGTGCTAAATCCTTGATTTTTGGGGTCCAGGCTTGACCAAGTGCACTAGTTGTGTATTTGGCATGTTTTAGCTCTCCCAGGAGCATTTATTGCCACCTAGAGAACCCCACTCACCTCAATATTCTCACCCATGTTTTTTTAGGACTCAATAATGACCTAGAACACCTCATCAATGTTCACATGATGATTCATGACTGTTTGGGCTGAGTTGGGTCTCTATTGGTCCACCCAGGGGGATTGAGGTCATTTATCACCTTGACACATGTACAACTCCAATTGGCTTCCATAGCCACTCAAATTTGTCCAATGTACTATAAATGATGTATGATAATAATATAACAAGTAATCAACACCTTTCACATGTATTGTTCCATTTATTTTCTATCTCTTTGTTTCCTCTTGCATCTTTTGTCAAACACTTTGATGATGAAATTGTTCTAGCTCCTAGATCTAGTTTGAGATGTAATTATCACATGGTATGAGATATTTTTGGAACTAAAACAAAACTTGTGAGGTTGAGTTGCTGTTTAGGGCATATTTTCAGTTTATGTGAGTGTTTTTCATTGCAGGTTTTTACAATAACTTCATGGATTCGAAAGTTGTTCCTCTCCTTTCCCCATTCAACTATTCTGAATGTAAATAGAATATGTGTGCATATCTCAAGAGGAAATGTCTCTATGATGTTTCCATTGGTTCTGTGAGAGAACCATAGTCCTATTAAGAGAAGGATTCTTGTCTTAATGAAAATTATAGAGCCTATGGAACTATGTGTCTAGATATACCTCCTACGATGCACTACCTCCTTGATTCTGTTGATTGCCCATTCAAGCTTTGGAGAAATCTAGATGAAGCTCTTGGCATGCAGCAATAATATGTGAGCTATATGGAGAGAAATAAAATGGTCACCTCCTTATGTGTTCTTCCTATGATCTCGGCCTCATGCATTTCTCAAGAAGTTGTTTGAAATGAAGAAGAAGAAGTAGCCAAAGATTTAGAAAATGATCCAACTCAAGTTTCTTCCTCTATGGCTTCCTCTCATTGTCAAGAAGTTATGTTTCATAAAGAGAGCATACGAGTTGTTTCCATCACTACTGCTGAAGCTTTATCTATCCATTCTACACCCTTCTCCTCTATGTCTTCTGTTACGAATGGTGAAGATGTATTGTTAGTTTATGTACATAGTTTGCCTTCTTTAGAAGATGGTTTTTCTTCACATAAGATTATTGGTTCGAAAGATGGAGAGGTTTGGATTTCAAGAGAAGATCTCTCATTAATTCACACTAATTTTCCCATATATCCCTCCACCATCAGTAGCAGAGTTCCTTCAACTTCATATGAATATGGAGAATCCTTTTCCATCACATTGGAACATTTGACTCTTGTTCCACATTCTTATAGCTGATTACAAACTTCATTCAAAGTTGATGCTTCAAGATCCTTATGAATCGCTTGGGGTCACCTATTCTCAAGCATTTTAAGTCTCTTTTAGACATGGCATCCTATTTGGTTCAATGTTCAATTATGAATAGCACCATTCGCTCTCCCATCAGTGCATTTTAGTTGTTCTACATGGTTTGAGGATTCATCATGCAACTGTTCCTAAGTTGGTTGAGCACATTCCACTTCTTCCCAAGAAGAAGATTCCTCAAGACATTTTTCTTTAGTTTGGAGTATATGAAGATTTTGTTTCTATGTCATAATCCATTTTTAAGGGGAGGTTTTGTCCCATGAGGTTTTCCTCCTTACCTCTGTTACACAGATCAATAAAATTTATAAAAGGTGACTTGTACCTTAGTTTCCAAGGCCTCAAAACCATGAGAAGTACCAAGTCTGGATTAAGGGGGGGTGTAGGAGTGGTAATACACCCTTATTACATAGTTTTGACCCTATGATAAGTTTATTTTAGCACATGCGATGATATCCTATGGTTTAGACTTAGGAGAGTTAATTCTGCTAAATATTTGGTTATTTCGGCTTGTTCACACCTACAAAAATTCCCTAGTTTGTTTAACACGGCCCATGTGTTCCCTCATTAATGCATTGGGGCACTACCTCCTTTATTCATGGGGTCCAGGATTTACCAATTGTGCTAGTGGTGTATTTGTCCTGTTTTAGCTCTCCCAGTAGCATTTATTGCCACCTAGAGCACCCCACTCACCTCAATTTTCTCACCCATGCTTTTCTAGGACTCATTAATGACTCACCACACCTCACCAATGTTCACATGAGGATTCATGACTGTTTGGGTTGAGTTGGGTCTCCATTGGTCCACGTAGGGGGGATTAAGCTCATTTCTCACCTTGACACATGTACAACTCCAATTGGATTCTAGAGGAACTCAAATTTGTCCAATGTATTACAAATCATGCATGATAATAATTTGACAAGTAATCAACACCTTTCACATGTGTTGTTCCATATATTTTCTGTCTCTTTGTTTTATCTTGCATATTTTGTCAAACACTTTGATGGTGAAATTTTTCTAGCTCCTAGATCTAGTTTGAGATGCAATTATCACACCATCCAGAGATTCACTACCTCCTGCATGTACTCAAATTTTCAAGTGAATAAAGAATATCAATAATGATGGATTCCAGGACTCTCTACAACAAAGTGTAGATCAAAAGATATCCCACACAAAATAATAAAAGATAAGTATTTATATTTTGATTATCATATGCTTATATAAATCATATCTAAATGGATTTTTAATGTGTTTCATTTACTCTATTTAGATATATGTATTCCTAGAATTAGAAATGATGTGGTATAACATGTTGAGCATAATAGTTCTTTTATTGCAAAATAATAAAAATCATGAAGTACATCTTATGATTAACTAAAGAAGAATATAGGGAAGTAGAAATTTTCATGAGATATGAATGGGGTTATGCTGAAACATTGATTAATATAATTACATAACTATTTGAACCATTTCTAGTGAATTGAAGGATTCATATGAATGAATTTCATGGTTATGCAATGTTTCTAACCATTAGAATAAATTTGGCTTGTAGGGAAAAACCATATGCCCTGACCTACAAGAAATGAATGACGAGCATAGAGTGTGGATTCATTCCGCTAACAGATACCAAAATAGATATGGTTACTCTAAAATAGGAAGCCTATAAGGGTGGATCAGGAGGTTCCTATATTTCTATGGGAAGAATCCTCCAACAATATATATATATATATATATCTATATATATATAGGATAGAATCCTTAATACTATTCTAAAAGAGAAGACTCCTGAAGATTTTTCTATATCATGTTTACACCAAAAGAGCTCCAATATGATAGATAAATGGAGGAGCATGATACTTCATGATGAAAGACCTAGATTATGGTTCTCCCATCCTAATGTTGAGAGGGAGAATCCAGATTCGGTAGCTTCTAATGAACCATTAAAACTAATTGATGTACCTCCTACTAAGAAGATATATTCATGCTGCTCAAATATATAAGGGAGCATATCTTAGTATTCAAGAATATTGTTATGATTATTGATATCATAGGTGTGGCAAAAACCAGATAAGATTTTCCTTGGTCAAGGAAATACACAATAGAGATCTTGAAGAGATTGAGGATGATGTACTGTAAATCCATGTCCATGCATATGATGATGAATATAAAGTTAAATCTTCTACAAAGCTGGAGGATCTCATAGACGGTTGGGATGTAGTCGGTTAGCACAAGGTCATATATATGATTTGCATCCAGTACATAGATATGTAAAACAAAGCATGTGTTGTGGTACCTGCATGGTATGCTTGGATATGGAATCATATATGTCTTGGTCAGTTATATTCGAGACATGATGTAGAAAGGAGAAGTGTAACTCCATTACATATCTAGAGATGAGCATATTTCCAATATACTTACTAAGAATTTTTCCAAAGTAAATATGAGTACATTCAAGACTATATTTGTGTAGTACAAAAACACTACTCTAGTTAAAGAGGGAGTATTGATGTGTCTCCATAAGAAGCAACAACTAGTTAAAATCCTCACCAGTTAATCATGTGAGACATGACTTAGAATTTCTCCCCACTGACAAGCCATGCAGTGTTACATGAATCCATCACCGGTTAAGCCATACAGTAATATGGTTGAAATTATATATGCAATGGTACATGGCTCAATTAATCCATGTAGTAGATAAACCACTCAGTTGCACTTAACTCAGATAAGTTATGTAGTGGTACAAGGCTCATTTAATTCATGCAATAGATAAGCCACTAAATTACACATAGATCATGTAAGCCATGGTACATGACTAAAAAATCCAGGGGATGTAGTATCTCTTATGGAGTACATCCACATGAGCAGAGACAAAGTCAATACCTCATAATCCTATCATATAATAGTCAAGTTCTCCAAGGATATCAAATACTATCATTATATACTTGAGAGAGTTATAGTTAGGACTGTTCAGGAGAAATCAACCTCTTGGAGAGTTCAGGCCTTGGAGAAAATCATAGAGAATGGAAAGATCATAGATAAATTATCCATACATTAGAATATTCTAGAAGTCAACAAGCATAAAGCAATTGTTGAAGATTGACAAAAGAAAGATGAGATTTTCCTTCCGTAAGGAAATTACACATTTAATGTATTGTAAAAGTTTGACATGATGGATTGTAAAATCCATGGTTTATATCTTAGGGAAAATACATGTTAGAATATGTATCTTAATGTATTTGATACATAAAATACGTATTATATTTTTTGGTTATCTATCTATTGTTTTATCCTGATATTAGTATGTGTATTTCAGCTAGTACTACAAAAGCAAGTGTATTGTGGCTAGTACTACCCATCAAGTAGTAGTGTAGCTTGGGAAGCTACTTTCTAGGTTAAAAAATTGAGCCTATAGTTAGTCACTGTGACAAGCAAATCTGTATCAATATTTTTGAAAACCTTGTGTTTTATGATAAAACACATTGAGATGAAGTTTCACTTCTTCAGAGACATGGTTTGAAAAAGTAAAACTTCAATACATTTCTACTAAAGAGTAAATTGTATATGTGTAAACAGATCCTCTATCTATGACGAAGTATAGGTACTTATAATACAAGTTTGGCATGGCAGAGAATGCCTCCCTCATTGAGAGAAATTGTTAAAAGTACAACATCATGATTCATTCTCCAAGCCAATATTGTGCAACCACGATTGGGCCTCATGTGTTGAGGAAGGGAAGCTTGAGTTAGAATCAGGTACTTGGAGTATATTATTAGGGTTTTTCCCAAAGGATAACTAATCCTTTCAGTTATAAAAGGTTATTCCTCATGTGTTGAGGTGAATGCTTTGACTTCTCAAAGTGATGATGTTGTAAATTCTTATTGTACAAGGATTGGGACTTGTGTATGTATCAAGTCATGATTCTCATGTGGACCTCCAGTTATAGTAGGTTCCTATGGGATGTACCTATAGTTATAGAGGTGATTGATTTTAATGTGGACCTCCAGTTATAGTAGGTACCCATGAGGTGGGCCTCCAGTTATAGAGGTGGATGCTTTTCATCTTGAATAATTTAATGTTGTGTGATATATTACTAACCATGGTCATTCGAGATGGATAAAGGTATTAAGTCTCCTCTAGAAACTAGTCACCTCTAGAGTTAATTACTTTAGCATATTATCATTTGGTCCAGGAGTAATATATGATCACATCATCATACAAATATTCCTCGTATAATTTTGATAGAGAATTAAAGTCAACACATATTGAACTTGCAGTAAATATAAGAGATAAATAGATAAAGCATAGAGAATAGGAGAATTCGAATTGCACATCAGATGACTTCAATTAACTAAGATGAAATCAAATTACTAAGCTATGGTTAAAAATATTCAGTTAAATAACAATGTATGCCTCAATCAATGCTTTAGCTAAAAGCATTAGTTATGACTGCATGCAATGAGGAGGACTCACAATGATTACTACAAGTAAGTCAATCAGCATGATTTCAGTTAATAATGATTAACTAAAGTGTTAATAAAAAGGAGTTATTTAACTAAAGTATTTTTCATGATGACACTTTAGTGAAACTAAAATATGGCACTAGAGTTAAAATAAAAGATGACACTTCAGTTTAATAAGTGTTCGCATGATAACACTTGAGTTATTGCATGATGACACTTATGTTAGCAAGTTAACTAAGTGAGCATACGTTCAGTTCAAAGGCTAGTTCACTATGGATTAAATAAATCATGATTTAATGACATAGTTGTATGGTATTGTGAATCATGTTTTGCAAGATTGAGGAAATCGATGGGCGACAATATTTCTCAAGAAGGCAATTTTGTATTCTCTACATGTTGTGTACTATTGTCATGCAACCATTCACTACATCTTGCATGGAAGTGTTTATTTATTCTTATTAATGTACTTGGAACGTGGAAAGTTGATATAGTTGATTGCTATTCTCTATTAATTAGTATTATCTCTTATCTTTCACCTGGGGTGCCGAAAGAAATTTTTTATTATGTAAAAGACATTCTCTACAATCTATCATAATTATACTTTCAATATTTATTGGGGTTTTTCATCCTCATTGTTTTGAGGGTTTTCCCAAAGTTACATATTGTGTTGTGGTTGAATGATTTTTCTGATCGAATGTTCTATTGATTCCAGTGTTTAGTATTCCCACACATAAAGTTTTAAAGTTAAAATATCTTCATATTTTCTCAAAAAACAACAACAATAAACCAAGCACCCAAATATATGAATATGCCCAATCTCTGTTTTTCTTTATTTTTAAGGCCTCTTTAGGGGTCATATTTACGAATACTTTGTGTGGACTCATGCTCTACAAATAAACTGCAATATTACATGCTTCTTCATAATAACATAAGAGGATCCTAATCATGCAACATTTCCTTTGCTACTCCAACAATGGATATGTTCTTCGTCTTTGATATCCCATCCCATTGTAGGTTATATGGAACTATTAGCTCACTCTTCATCATAGAATATGCACAAAAATATTAAAGGAATCCAAGGTTTTCTCTCCTTCAATGTTAGTTTTTAGAACCTTTATCTTTCCCCCATCCGGTTCTCCACAAGATATTTTAACTCTTGGAACTGAATGAAGAACTCATCTTTAGTATTCAGAAAGTAGATACAGGTCTTTCTAGAATGGTCATATATGAAGGTCACATCTGAACCCACCTATAGATACGGTTGACAAGGGCCCACAAACATATGACTGGATCAAGTCCACACTACAAGGAAAAGGACTTGTAGCGGAGGTTATAGACTAGGTTTCTAATGTTACAAGATTGGTCAAAATAAACAAAAAAAACTCCACAGCAACCTTTGTAAATTGAAACAGACTTTTTAGCAAATGTTTTTACGGAATGTTTTATAACTTTAAAAAAATCAATGGTTGGAGGTTATTGTGAAGGTTTTTTATTGGTGCACTTTATTAAATGAAACATATTGGTGTTGGAAAACAATAAATGCACCAATACTTTTGAAAGAAATAAATGCACCAATGCACATGAAAAATTGAGCTTTGGTGCTTAGAAATACATATAGCTCTGGTGCACACCAAAGATTTAACTGAAATCGGTTCCTTATAAAAATTGAGATGCACCGATGCTTTATATTAGATGTATCCCTGCTGATTATGAACTATTAAAAAACACTAGTTCTTTATACAAATATATGCATTGATTATTTATAAAATTATATGCAGTGGTTTTTTATACCAATGTATGCACCAGTGTTTTTTATTAAATGTAGCACTAGTAATTTCAAATTATTAAAAATCATTGATGTTTCCTAACTATAACAAAGAATTGGTGCGATAACTAAAGGAAAAAACACTCGTAAAGTTCATTGGAATGTTAATTGTTGCTATATTTGTAAATTTAATGTTGTGGTTAATATGTTGTAGTGCACTCAGGTGTAATAATAGAAGAATCCTTAGGGCATGCAGTGAGTATTTTGTTGCATCATATCTATGTTGATCTAAAGAACATTGGTGCGACTCTATTTCAAATGCACTGATGCAACATATTCTGAAACGCTTTGGTGCGATTAAAACAATCAAAAGCATCGATACTTATTTTATTTTTGTTGTATAGTGAATACTGACATTGCACTAGAATATCTATATTTTATTAGTATTTTGATTAATTCCATAATTCATCAGAAATTGAAATACTTTTTAGAGTAGTATTCATTTGAATTTTTACTACTGTGTTTAGATATGATGTTTGGATTAATTTCTTATATCATAAATTTTCTCATTCCATGACATTGGAGGATGCAATAGAATTTAAAAAAATTCATTTTGTTATATATCAATTAGAGGTCTTTTCTCATACAAAATGGGATAACATAAATTCCACAATAATAAAAATGTCAACATGCCAACATGTTGTCTTTCAATTGGGACACTATGTCTAATACATTAGTCAAAATGTCTTATTTTCATAGACAATTATTTCAAAATATACAACATCTTGCACTAACATCCAAAATATATGCATCATCATTCTTCACTAGAATTGTTGTCAATGCTCGAGCCACTAGCATGACTTGGGTTATTTGACTAATTGTTTTGTTGATTTCCTTGATTGTTTTCCTTATCTTTAGCTTCCATCTACAAACATAAAAATAAAGTGTAATGATTGTATTGACATTATTCGGAATAATGAAAATTAAACTAGATAATATACATTAATCAAAATTGAAAAGCAATGTACCATAGAAAGAATTAAGTTCTAAATTATACACATTATTTCAAAACCAAATATCATGCCTTGTTTCAACAAGTATTCAATTGGCTCTCCGCCATACTTTGCTTCCTGCAACTTTAAAAATCCATAACAAATCATAGATTTAATATAAAGGAATTTTGTTGTTGCGCCAAAAGGTGTTCTACAACCCAGTATGAGGGAGATATTTTAACATTTCTTACAAGATATTATTTTGTAATGTTTGTTACTAACAAAATAATAAAAATAAAAATTTTAATTATCCGGCAAAAAAAAATTCATCCAAAAAAAACAACTAAGATGGGGGAGATGTTGTAATGTTTCTACTTAAGAAAACAATAAAAAATTAAAAATTTAACTATCCGCAAGAAAAATGTGGGTCAGAAAAAGAAAAAAAACACAATATGGGGGAGATTTTGTAATGTTCTGACGTAACAAAATAAAAAAAAATAAAAAAATATTGAATTATCTGTAAAACAATGTTGGCCTTGCACATGGTTTTAAAACCATGTGCAAGGCCTCCTAAACAACCCATGGTTTTATTGTACATGGTTTAGGAGGTGTTATCACCCTATAGTTTTCCTATGGTTGTGGTAGGAAGTCACAGGGGCAACCATTTCAAACCAATCTTTAGACTGTAGTCTAGCCTTACAGACGAAGAGGGCTCTCTCTTTGTCACAGGGTTATTCAGATATACATTTAGCTTTAAACAAGTAGTCATAAGACTAGATTTTGATTGGAACAGGGAATTTACATATTTTAAAGAAGGTGAGACAGATAGACAAGAAAAACCATTGGGAAATGGAGTCAAAACCTAAGATATTTGAGGACTTACAACAAATAATAACCAATAATAACCTTCATAATCTGAGGAAAAATGGGCATCAATATTTAGCAAAATATCTTTGGAGAGATGGCAAGGAAATGAGAAGTAGCCGGATGTGACTGGAGGCACCTATCTGTGGATGAATCTATCAAAAACACCTTTATCAAAATAAAAAGCAAAGGCTAGTAACTGTGATGGAGCATAGAAGATGAATTCCAAAACATTTACCAGAAACACATAAACAAACACATAATATGATGTAAAGAGTGCTTAACATAGAGCAAATTCCTCACACACAACTAGAAATGCATTAGCAAAAGATACAAAAACATGAAAATGAAGTTTACAAAGGAAAAACAAACTAAACAGTGGACACCGTGATGAATCTCATACTTTCAAGCTATGCTTTCATTAATGCTCCCAAGAAAATGACAGAGCTACAAAATCCAAGCACTAGGGATTTTGAATGAAAGTTCCAACCATTTCTTCCTCTTTCGAGGGAATATTTATAGTGTAAACAGGCTCCCGAGACCAACCTCAAAACACATCCAAATACAATTGAACAAAATTGAGAATCCAATATGAATAGTCATAACATCTTAACAACCTTTGATTTGGTATATTTGCCATGATTTATTAACAAAATAGGAAAGCATGTTGGGGCATGCATGCTGGACAAAAATGGAGAATAAAACACCTGGAAACCATGCATGTCAGCTGAAAATGATGGCTCTTCGATGATCTACAACAATTCTAAACTACCTTGCATCTTCCTCCTGTGAAGTTTCTTCTGAGCCATTGATATTCATCCTTTGTTTATATGAGTTGTTGAAAGTTGCGAAGTATACTAAGCTCTGCATACTAGGAAGTATAATTAACTTGTGTGCATGTTCCCTTTTTCCGCACCGTCGATCTTTGCAGGATTTATTTTCAGCCATTGATCTGAGATCAAACTGTGGCCTGTGGAAAATGGAATATGGGATCCCAACTTTCATAACCAAGACATCATATTTCTACCCTTCCACTTTTGATTCTTTCTTTCTACACTATTGATCTATGTGGAAACATCCTGGGTCGTAGATTTGGAAGATCATGGAAGGTAAATATTGGAATTCGAACCTTCGATAAAGTTTGATTTTTATCTTTCCTCTCCTAGCTTTCTAATTCCTCCTTTTCTTTCTACACCATTGATCTGGGAGGAAACTCCCTGAGTCGTCAATCTAGTGGAAAGCGAAACCCAGAAATTTAACTTTTACGACCAAATTCTTCTTTGTATTTCCACTTTTTTCTCTCCGCCCTGTTGCTTCTTTCTGCACTAATGATCTGGGCAGAAACTCCCTAATACATCGATTTGGCAGAAAGCAGAACCCAGAACTTCAACTTTACATAGGAAAATTCTTATGTTTTTCGACTTTCGATCTCTGACCCTCTAATATTTTCCAGACTGTTGATCTAGGTGGAAGATTTTTGGACCATTGGATTTGGTGGATCGCAGAAGGAGGAATATCAACCTTTCATGATCAAATTCTTTAGTTTCTCGATTTTCAATCTCCCCCTTCTGCATCTTTTCACATTGACAATCTTGGTAGAATCTTCTTGAACCATTGGATCTCAGATAGTGGAAAGTGAAAAAATGGATTTGAGCCTTTCAAGCCTAAAATTATGTATCCTTTTCAATTTCCTATCTCCACCATTTTCTATACCGTTGATCTTGGGTGGAAGCGTCTTGGGTTGTCGAATTCCAGAACGCGGAAGGAAAAAGTCGGGATTCCATCTTCCATCACCAAATTTTTATCTCTTTTGCTCTTGATTTTCTTTGGGTGGAAATGATTTTTGTCCCTTTGATCAGTTTGAGGGTTGGATCTGCACCGTTCGTTCTTTCCAAGGCCTATCCTTGATCATATTTCTCATACTTAGGCACATTTCCAAGTCGCACCAAAGGATTTCTTAATGTTTTGACATATAAGCTTAGGATTAAGCCTCCTAAGCCACTTCCAACCCTTTCCATCATACCTCTAGGTCATAAGATATGAAACAAAATGAAAAATAAACCTACCCCTAATTTTTTCACTATCCTAGACCTTTGAAGGGGAATTATTGCAGATGCCTTATGTAGAAATATTCAAAATTTAGCAAAATTTCTAATAGCAGCTCCAACTCGGGGATGTTATCCTCGCTATGAGGTAGCAGAGAACCACTTATACCACATTCCTGATCCATTGGGTTGGCCCCGATATTTTCCTAAAATCCCCAACCTATTCTAAAACACAAAAATTGTACAGACACTGAAAACAAACTGAACAATTGCTTAAAACGAAATGCTCGCGATGTCGAGCCTATTTATTCCCACCTACCCTACTTACTGAACAACAATGCTCAATCAAGTAATTTCAGACTTCCAATGAATCCAATCAATAAAATGATCCAATGATTGAGCTCCTTCATATTGATTGATCAGAAATGAAGGACGTAATGGCAACATGTTATGACGAGAGATATGCTCTTTACTACACACATATAACCCACCATTCTTTCTGCAAAGATTCTCCACATTTTCATCTACTAGATCATGACAACCTTCAAAAATTTATGTTATGTACCTGCCATGACGAATATACTCGACATACATGTCCACTAGATCATAAAATCCCTAACAGCCTTCAAAATTTTCTACCATTTTCTTGCACAAATAAGGCTGCTCAAACTGTAACTCCACCTGCACATTGTCAAACTATTTTTTACAAGATCCTTGAAAATAATGCTCATGATATTTTTCAAATGGAACATCAATAATATCCTTCAAAATTTCTGAAGTAACAGCTTGATTCTCTTTGTGTACTTCAGCAGAAATAACATCCTTCTCTTCGAGAAAATCAAGTGAAATGCACTCTTTTAGACATGAAAAATTTGAATTTGAAAAACATGAAGAGACATCCCATTCAAGGATAATTTTAGGGGTGAAATTTATCCCATGGGCTATTTTTAGGGGGTTTTCTTGAAAAACGATTCACCATTTTGCAATTTTTGAAGCCCTGTTTTGCCCAATTTTGATGGGGTAAACATTTTTCACCCTAAAAATTGCCAAATTATTATATAAATGATATAGAAAATTAAAATATGTTTTGAAAAATATCACCAAACATTTTATAGTTGGTGTTTTAAGAATTGGTGAGATTCACCAACATTTATACACTTTTAAATAAGTATGGTTCCTTAAAATCATCCTTGAGATTCCCATTTAGGACCCTCATCTTCTTCTAGGTGATCCAATCCTTTATTATAGATTGTTGGTTCTTCAGGGGCATCATCTAAGTAGCAATCCTCATACTCATCATATACAGGAAAGCTAAAAATTTCCTTAGAAATATCACTAACAAAATTTTCAACACGATCATTGAGATATTCATAAAGAAACTAAGTATGACCCTCTTGTTGTACATCACCTTCTCGTTCATCATAACTAGGTAGACTAAAAGCTTCTTTAAAACCATCCACAATAGAATTTGCAACATGTTGACTACCATGTTGATAAAATAAATCAGCATAACCCTCCTCCTGCACCTCACTGAGTTAATCCTCTTCTTTTTAATCATATATAGGTGGACTAAGATTTTCTTTAAAACCACCACAGACTGATTTTGTAACAGGTTGATGGAAATTATCAGGAAACATATTATGTCTTTGAAGAAACTGCAGCTATGAAAGATGAATACTCATTGAATAGGGGCATCCTCATCTTGAGTAAAGAAATGTTCTCCTTCAATAAGTAAAATCTCAAAATCAATATCATCAAAGTGATGAGTTTGATTTTCCATTGGGTCTTTTCCTCCCTCCTCAACAACATAATTCTCCAGGAAAGGTGGCATGATTTGATGGTATTCATGAATTCTTTGATTTACGAGAGGAGGAGAGGGTCTTCTAAATCTTTGGTTACTATTATGTTTCTATTGATTCCCCCTAGGAGGTGGTCTATTTTCCATAGTGAGTCTCTCCATCAACGTTTCTATTATTTTCATCGTCATGTCCATTCTAGCCTCTCGTGAGTTAGAGGAAGAAGGTTGCCAAGGCTCTTTATCCTTCCTTATATCTCCCTCTTCTCTTATTTTCTCTTTAGTAGTAGCCATATTTATTTCTACCTCTATAGCATCATTCATCATATCGGTCAAGGAGGAAGAGCTTCTTTCACTTAGCCATAAGGTAAATTCATTATCAAAAGCTTCAGTATATTAGAGTTGAGAAGAACCAAGGGGAGGCTTGAACTAGGAAGGGATATCATTATATACTTTCATAAATCTATCAGAAAACTCCTAGACAGATTCACCCTACCCCGTATTCATGGAATGGAATTAGGACAAACATTACCTGAGTTTTTTCTTTTCTACCCATTTGTTCTTGAAAGAACCTTGAAAATCCTAATAGTCCCTAATGGAGTTGTTAGGAATATTTGTGAACCATTTCCTTTCTTCTCCAGCAATACTTTGGGTGAACAATCTGACTTTAATATCCTCATGGTCTATTTCCTCCAAGTTTGTCTAGTCTGAGAACCATTCCAAGTGTTCCTCTACTGAATACGCCCTCTCCCACTTAAATTTTTTGATATTTTGGGCATATCCCTGGGGGAGGTCATGAAGAGAAACATGGATAAGTAAAGGGGTAAATATTTTATCCTTTCCTAGGATTATAATAGGGTTTGCAAGAGGAATCAAAGTAGGTGTGACAGATGGAATCAATGTGCTACGAGGAACTGTAGAGATGTGAAGGGTTGTAAAGCTGGATGATGAAGACTACTTAAGAACTAAAGTGGTGGGAGACAAGGATAGGCCAGAAGGATGCTATGTGGAATTGGAGAATAATGGAGCTAATTCATAGTGGAATAGGGGGCATTCTTGGTCATATAAGGGTTAATGATCCCTACCTGGAGACTCAAAAGAGGATGCAGTATCGTGAGTTTTACAGGGATGATTATTTCATTTATGTGGCTTGACTGAAGGATACTAGTAAAAATGATATGTACAAGGTGAAGGGATACTTTTAGTTCTTAAAGAAGGATACAGGAGGGTAAACCTATTGTCCTGCTTTGCATACCATAAACCACAGGAAATTTATTTGACAAGCTTAGGAAATGATAGGAAAAAATTTACAAGAAAGGATAAGATATCTTGGAGCAAATTTAGACTTAAGTACCTTATTTTTTCACCATGCCTTCCCATGTGTTTACATTGAGCTCATTTTCCCCAGTAGAGTCACCATAGCACCTCTTGTGTGGTTGGTATTTTGAGTGGAGTCACCTTCCAAACATTCGAGTGGATTCACCAGAGCATATAAAACCAATGTGTGTCTACGATTGGCTGCTCAACCAGGTCATAGAACTAGGAAAATGTCATTTTTTCTAGGGATGATTTTCACTTTCGCTCCTCGGTAATGGCGCTAAAATTTTTTTTAATAATTTTTTATCAAACTGTAATTTTCCTATGGTTGTGGTAGGAAGTCATAGGGGTAACCATTTGAAACCAATATTTAGACTGTAGTCTATCCTTACAATAATAGAGGGATCTCTCTTTGTCACAAGGTTATTCAAATATACATTTACCTTTAAACAAGAAATCATAAGACTAGATTCTAATGGAAATAGGGTATTTGCAGATTTTAAAGAAGGTGAACAGACAGACAAGAAAAACCATTGGGAAATGGATCCAAACTTGAGATATTAAAGGACATACGCAAATAATAGCCAATAATAACCTTCATAATCTGAGGCAAAATAAGCATCAATATTCAGCAAAATATCTTTGGAGAGATTGCAGGGGAAATGAGAAGCAACCCAATGTGACAGGAGGCACCTATATGTGGATGAATCTCTTGAAAACTTTTTTAGTAGAATAAAATGCAAAGGCTAGGAATTGTGATGGAGCATAGAAGATGGAATCCAAAAAATTTACCAGAAACACATAAACAAACACATAATCTAATGCAGAGAGCACTTAACAAAGAGTGAATTCCTCACACACAGCTAGAAATGCATTAGCAGAAGATACACAGACATGAAAATGAAGCTTACAAAGGAAAAACAGACTGAACAGTGGACGTCATGATGAATCTCAGACTTTCAAGCTATGCTTTCATTAATTCTCCCAAGAAAATGATAGATCTACAAAATCCCAAGCGCTAGGGATTCTGAATGAAAGTTCCAACCCTTTCTTCCTCTTTCAAGGGCATATTTATAGTGTAAACAGGCTCCCAATACCAACCTCGAAACAAAGCCATATACAGTTGAACAAAATCGGGAATAAAATTTGAATAATCATAACATCCCAACAACCTCTGATCTAGCAAATTCACCATGATTTATTAACAAAATAGGAAAGCAAGCTGGGGCCTGCATGCTGGACAAAAATGGAGAATAAAACACCTAGAAACCACGCCTACTGGATGAAAAGGATGGCTCTTCGATGATCTACAACAATTCTAAACTTCCCTGCATCTTCCACCTGCAAATTTTCTTCTGAACCCTTGATCTCCATCCTTCGTTTATCTGATTTGTTGAAAGTTGCAAAGTATACAAAGCTCTGCGTATCGGGAAGTGTAATTAATTCGTACACATGTTCCCTTTTTCTACACCATTGATCTCTACAGTATTTATTTCCAGTCATTGATCTAAGATCAGATTGAGCGCTATGGAAAATGGAAGATGGGATCCCAACTTTCATAACCAAGACCTCGTATTTCTTCCCTTCCGCTTCTGCTCCTTTCTTTCTGCACCATTGATCTATGCAAAAATGTCTTGGGTTGTAGATATAGTGGATCGCGAAATGCAGAGATTGGGATTTGAACCTTCGGTGAAGTCCGATTTTGATCTTTTCGTTCCCAAACTTCCACTTTTTTTTTTCTTTGCACACCGTTGATCTAGCAGAAAGTGGAACTCAGAGCTTCAAATTTTACGTCCAAATTCTTCTTTGTATTTCCACTTTTCTCTCTTCGCCCTGCTTCTTCTTTCTGCACCATTGATCTAGGAAGAAAATCCCTCAGCTATCGATCTGGAGAAAAGCTGAACCCATAAATTCAACTTTTCACAGGAAAATTCTTACGTTTTTTTACTTTCGATCTCTGCCCCTCCGCTCTTTTACGGACGATTGATCTAGGTGGACTCTTTCTGGAACGTTGGATCTGCTGGATCATGGAAGGCTGAAGATCAACCTTTCATGATCAAATTCTTAAGTTTCTCGATTTCCAATCTCCTCCCTTCTGTGTCTTTCTGCACCATTGATCTAGGTAGAAGCTTCTTGAACCGTTCGATCTCGGATAGCAAAAAGCAAAAAAATGGGATTTTATGGGATTTTATGCTTTCAAGCCTAAAATTCATTATCCTTTCCGATTTCTGATCTCGTCCATTTGCTAGACTGTTGATCTTGGGAGAAAGCATCCCAGGCTGTCAAATCTCGAACATGGAAGGTGAAATTCAGGATTCCATCTTCCATCACCAAATTTGTATCTCTTTTGCGCTTCCTCTCCCGATTTTCCTTGGGTAGAAATGATTTTTGACCCTTTGATCTCTTTGAGGGTTGGATCTCCACCGTCCATTCTTCCCAAGGCCTATCCTTGATTGAATTTCTCATACTTGAGAACATTTCAAGGTCACACCAAATCATTTCTTACTATTTTGACATCCAGGCTTAGGAATAAGCCTCATAATCCACTTCCAACCATTTCCAACATACCTTTAGTTGGTCATAAGATATGAAAATTGTTTGACCCTACCCCTCATTTTTTCATTGGTTTGGACCTTTGAACGGGAATTATTACAGATGCCTTGTGTATAAATATTCAAAATTTAGCACAAGTGCTAATAGGAGGGCCTTGCAAATGGTTTTAAAACAATGTGCAAGACCTCCTAAACAACCCATGGTTTTAGGAGGGCCTTGCACAAGGTTTTAAAACCATGTATGGTGGAGATGTTGTAATGTTCATTCCTATAAATAATATTAAATATTAATAATAAAAATATTATATGTCGACCTTAAATAAAAGATGTGTCTTTTGGTTTGAATCAAATCAATGACTATATATAGGACACACCAAAGCTGATAGCTCCTTGAGTGCAATAACTAAGAAGAGGGTTTCACCTAGAGAGATTTTATCCTTCTCAGTGCTTGATAGAACCTAGGATTTGGATCTAGGCTGGTTTTATTAACCCAATGACAATCAATTATTTTGATGGATCTTCTTTGTATGTTAACACCTATTTGAATACATCCCAGTATGGTTGGTGTAAAAAAAAGTTAAAATATAAATATAACAACCCATATGAAATTTTAAGTTGAGGAAATCACAACTACTCACAAACTTTTCTATCAACCCCTTTTTTCATTGTCATCTTGTCTTATTTGTTGAATGGGTTCAATTTTGTTTTATTTTCTGTAATAAAACAATTGAAAATTAATATTTAATATTAACTTAATTAATTATATGTACATAATAGAAGAATTCCATGATTTCATACATTTAAAGCGCATTGTTGTTGAGATGGATCCTTCTATGATACAATTATGTCCATTTCCTTTTACACTTTTTTGGACATACCTACTAGCATATTTTGGATATCACCTCATTCATCATTTCATATTTTCATAATCTTCCAAAAAATGTAAAATGAAATTAAACTATTTCTATGCTAATATGAGAAATAAATATAGAAGAATCAATATTAATAAAGGAATGTTTTACAGTAGTAGATCATTATTCTATAAAAACATGTTTGGGAATATTACTTTTTGAATGATTCTTTTTTGTTGGTATATGTTTTTTCTATTTCAATGTTGACTGGTTTCATTGGGAATTTCTCTGCAAAATCCCCATATGGTTTAGATATAACCTAATTCTTGGACTCATTAGATTGATTTATGTACTGTAAGTGTTACGGAGAAAACTTCCTATGGCTTGGGGTACCACAACAGATAGAGTAACCGCAAAAATCAATCCTTTCCCATATGCAAGAGAAACAAAATATCTAACACTAAAGGATCTCGAAACATACCTTAGTCTGAATGGTTGATTTAGATCCCCGTTGAGCTTTTCCACTCTCGCTTCTATTAGAAATTTTCTCTCTCAACATTCAGCAAACAAGACAAGCATGCTATATAATGGTGTTGGACCTACTCTAGCATATATAACCAATAACATATAAGCGTTTAAAAGCATCCATGGATTCAATACTCGTTTAAATACACATTATTGGATAGGAAAATATATTTCTATTAATATAAATCAGAGATTACAATAGTGACAACCTCTGTTGGCATGTCTGCAAACCGAAGAAACTGAGTCCTCAACTTGGGCCTCCACCACTTTAATCCTCCATCTCTCAATAGCAATCTCACAAGCAAAGGAAAGCTTGGGAAGAACACAAAGTGCTCCAAGGGACAAAGGGATGCAGACTCAAGTATAAGCTCCGACAACAATGGACTATAGTTTTCTTGCTCTTCAATTCCTCATTTTTCAATGTATCCAAAGGGTTCCTTATATAGTGCTTTAATGGGGTAATGAAAGGTCAAATCTGAGCGATCTCAAGGCATATGGAAGGCTAAGAGACAAGTGACTCGGATCCACATCAAGGAAAACTCCAAAACTATTTGGCCTTTTGCACACATCCCAATGTACATGGGTGTGAGGGCCATATCCGCGTATATACATGAGAATAGGTTTAAAATTCATGTATAGAAAATAATGCATGTTTTTAGGGATGATCTTGGAAACATCAAAGGTACAAAAATTGTCCATGGGGTCCAAAGAGTCTACAGAGGGACAGGGAATGCCATAAAGGTGTGATCCACCATGCATGGTAAAATCAGTTGTAATAGATTCCCCCTAATGTGTGAGGTTAGAGGGGTGATACGATGGCCGAAATACATTACAATTCCATCCCAGAAGTGGAGTGATGAAGAACTAGGTGGAAGAACTAGCCATCCAACAGTATAATACAATAATCAAACTCTGAACATAACTGCAAGTACATATAGCAGTCCTGGATACATAAGAGTACAATGGCCATGAAGTGGAAATTGAACCCAAGTGTTAGAACAATTACACTCACAAAATTGCTAATCAAACATGCAAAATTAACATGAAAGGAGACTGGAATTGGAGCATAAAACTAATTTGTATTGAATAAGTGTTCAATAGCCAAACTTGTGAAGTAATAGGATACTACAATATATAATTACATGAGAGATTAAAATTCATAATGATGCCATTTGAAATAGTCAAAAAGTGGGCTTACTAAATCTAGTCAAATCCCCCATAGGTGCATAAAGCAGTTTCAAATCCACTAGGATTCTCACGAATTGGAAAATTCAAGTAGGTAAGCTAATAAGGGATGGAAAGACAACTCATCCATGCTTTTATTAGGAGAAAAGTATGGAGGATGATGTGGGCAAAAACAATTCAACTACACCTAGTCTTGCTTTCCCTTTTTCCTTAATTCTCGATAAAATAGGAAGCTTTACAGAAAAATAAGATATCCACTTTGGAGGATCTGGAATAAAGTAGACATGATAAATATGGTTTCCAGGAGGTTTCCAAAGCACTCCATGACTCAGTTTTAGCAAGTGTTGATTTCTATGACATGTAGAAGGCAACTAGCATAGAGTGGAATACAGGAGACTAGGTAATAAGATAAAAATGATTTAATTAATGTCTAAGGTAGGTAACTATGGGTTGATTATTCTAACACCCCTCCTTAAGCCTAAATTTATGAGTAAATAAAAGAAAACTATAGGGCCTAGCAACAAGGCTTAGTCACCCTTTACATACTACTTGTCCATTCAACCAACGAAAGGGGCAAAAACCCAGTGGGAAAATCCTCCCTTAAACATGGACAGTAAAACAAAATTTGAAAATCTTGTCATCAATCATGCTTCATAGCATGATCAGCAATCCCCAACAGTGATTTGATATTGCTGAATGTCTTCTCACAAAATTTTTTGGTGAAGATGTTTGCTACTTGTTCTGAATATACATAGAAGAGTAGGTGAATGGTGCCATCATGCACAAGCTGTCAGATGTAGTGCATATGGATCTCAATGTGTTTGGTTTGTTGTCTCCGAACTGGATCATTGCAGATTCGAATGGTGCTTTGATGATCGCAATAGATAATAGTTGAAAACTTTGATTCAAAGCCACATTCTCCAAGTATTCCCTGCAACCACAAACATTGATTTGCTGCATTTACAACTCCTCTATACTCTTCTTCTGTAGATGAGAGTGCTATGGTACTTTGCTTCTTGCTTGACCAGCTGATTGGTCCTTCCACAAGCATGAACACATATCCCGATGTTAAATTTCAATCTGTGTTGTCACCTGCCCAATCACTATCAGTAAACCCAATCAAATCAAGATCAAATTTATCCATTAGGGGAAATTTCAACTCAAAATGTGCCTCCTAAGGAAAATTAATAAAATAATAGTTAAAATAATAAAATAATATTGATTAATTTTGGAGGAAGAAAAGAAAAAACTACTTTTTTGTTCGTATTTGACATTTCTCCCTATATTTTTACTCAAATTTCGATTGAGAGAGCTCGTTGGATGTAGAATTAAATTATGCATCAAACGATTACCCACTCGAAATACTTTTGATGGGCCTCGCTACCCTAAAAACAAGAAATACCTGAGAAAATGTGATGATGACATCATCATCACATTTTTTTAGGTATTTCTTATTTTTGGGGTAGGGGGGCCCGTCAAAAGTATGTGAAGTGGGTACTAGTTGAATGTGGAATTTAATTACGCATCCAACGATCTCTCCCAATTGAATTTTGAATAAAAATACATGGAGATATGTCGAAAATACAAACAAAAAAAGTAGTTTTTTTTATGATACCTATCCCCAAATTTATATTAAAAATTGTTTAATAGGTGCTCGCTTTTTTAATTTTAAAGCATTTTTATTTGCTAATACATGATGACATGGAATTAGTATTATTTTTGGAAGGCCATTTTAAATTGAAATTTCCTCTAATGTTTGTAGATGATCCCATGAGTTCTTGTTCCTTGAACAAAGTTAAGGATCCTTTTGGCTGCTCTGCTCTGAAAGGAAGGGAGTCTTGCTTGGATTGAAATATTTAATGTTGAACTTGTTTATAAATCTAAGGCATACTTAGAATGATTTAATTTGATTCCATGTTGGTATTGAGCAATTTCGAGACCCAAGAATCGGCTCAACAATCCCAAATCAGTCATAGAAAATGCATGGTTCATTGCATACTTCAAGGAGGCAATCTCTTTCTTTGAACTTCTTGTAATCAGAAGGTCATCCACATATAAGAAAATAATCATCAAAGAACCATAAATAATCTTCAAATAAACATTAGGTCCATACTTTCATCGAACAAAACTCAATGACAACAAAAAGCCATAAATATTGGCATACCAAGCCCTGGGGGATTGCTTGAGCCCATACAATGATTTCTTTAACTTGCACACAAAATATGGATTAGAAACAAACCCTTGAGTTTGCTACATGTAAATATCTTTAGTGAGATCTCCATTTAGGAAAGCACACTTCACATCCATGTGATGTACCTCCCACTGCTTCGAAGTTGCAATGGCTAAACCTAGCCTTATGGAGTCCATCTTTGCCACTGGTGCAAAGGTTTCATTATAGTCAATACCATGTACTTGTGAGTATCCCTTGGCTACCAATATTTCCTTATATTTCAAAGGTGAACCATCAGCAGCAAACTTAGTTTTGAAAACCCACTTACATTGAACTAGCTTCCTCCCTAGGGGAAGATCAACCAGTTTCCAAGTGTTGTTCTTCTGGAGCGAGCTGAATTCTTCATTCATGGCTGTTTTTCATATTGGATTGTGTGCTACATATTCATATGTATGTGGATATGATTCAACCATTAGATAGCACTTCTCATCAAATAAGGGATCCTTCATACACAGGGCACTCTCAAACTGAGATCTAGTCCTCCTAGTGTCAGTAGGATTTCCAGCTAGTTCCCCAGCTGCATGAATGGTATTTTCTACCCATTTTGGTATTGTAGGACTATCAGGATCTGTAATCAAATCATCATTATCATACATATCATAATCAACAAAATCATTAGTCTCTCCACTTACAATCAATGGATTTGGTGGTAAAGAAGACTCTCCAACTTCAACTGCTACTAAAGGCTCTTCTTGGAACTAAAGACTTCTTTCAATGAAATATTTGTTAGTACTCAAGTTTATGAGCCTGTACCCTTTTGAGTCTTTAGAATACCCAACAAATAGGCACTATTGGCTTTGGGTCTGCAAATCCTTTCTCTTTTCAGTTTGAATTCTAGCCCAAGCCTTTAAGCCAAAAATCTTGAAACGGGTCACATCTGGCTTGTGCCCACTCCAAGATTTGAAAGGAGTCATACCATCAAGTTGCTTATGAGGAACCCTATTCTAGATGTAGGATGCACAGTTTATAGCCTCGGCCCAAAAAATTTGGTGGAAAAGTCTTAGCCTCCATCATATAGGTTGCCATCTCCTTCATGTTGAATTTTTAATGGTTATATCAGATATTAAAACATTTAGCATCAAAATAGTATAACCATAAGTGAAAATATCACTGAAAGATAGAAAAGAACAACCATACAAAAAGAAAACAAAGATTTATCCTGGGAAAACCCTAAAGGGAAAATCCCAACAAAAGCTTCCTCAATATAGATGCCCCAAAAAGATAAAAGGTAAAACCAAAAGGCTGATCAAAGACTGATCCTCCTCCTTCTCCAGCTACTTCTCTCTCCTCCACTAATGCGCTACACAAGTGAGTGTGTGTGTTCCAAATGAGGATCACCACACCTCTAATTATATTCATTCATTCACTTTAATAATTAAATCCGACATGTAGGCTCGAGTTAATCATGTAGGCTCGAGTTACACATGTAGGCTCAAGTAACCACACTAGGGTGCTAATGACCCACCTTTACAATTAGAGGGGACCACCTCATGACTCTTATTAGTTCTTCCGATTAGAAGCATCGAGGTATAAAGTAATACAAGTGGTTCTCCTAGTAGTAACATCGGAGACAAAAAAAAGATACATATAGAATATTCTTCGAAGTTAAAATATTTCAACACCTCCCCTTAACGAAAAGGGTATTCTACAACAACATCAACAACAACAATAGTAGGAGAGAGATAGAGGACATCATCAACATCATCAGGATAACACATCTATAAATCATTGGAATATTTTTAGCATCATATAGTCTTCATCTTCAATCTTCAACGACAACAAATTTTTGACCTTTCGATCAGCATCAACATCTTCAGCACTTTGACCTTTCGATCAGCATCAACATCTTCAGCACTTTGACCTTTCGATCAGCAACAACTTCTTCAAAAATTTGACCTTTTGATCAGCAGGAACATCATCATCATCATACTCGAATCTTTCGATCAGAAACATCATCATCATCACACTCTGAACTTTCGATCAGAAACATCATCATCAGTACTTTGACCTTTTGATCAACAACCTCATCATCAACAGCTCAAGGCTGGACTAACATCATCTATAGCAGGTGTAACAACAACCAACATGATCCTACCTTTCATAATTATGGGATCATGGACAACACATCTATGGTACTCAGACGATCCTTCCTTTCAGAATTACGGGATCAAGTCCACTTACATCAACATTTAAGACAATCCTTCCTTTTGAAATTACAGGATCAATTCCACTTACATCAACATTTAAGACAATCCTTCCTTTCGGAATTACAGGATCAAGTCCACTTACATCAACATTTAAGACGATCCTTCCTTTTAGAATTATGGGATCAAGTCCACTTACATCAACATTTAAGATGATCCTTCCTTTTGGAATTATGGGATCAAGTCCACTTGCATCAACATTTAAGATGATCCTTCCTTTCGGAATTATGGGATCAAGTCTAAGGATGATTAATCCTACCACGTTCTTGCGTACCAAAGTCATCGGATCCATTCTGAACTGAAGTTCAAGGATGATACAATCCTACCACCTTCTCGATGACCGAAGTTCACCGGATCTGTTTTGAACTGAAGTTCAAGGATGACACAATCCAGCCACATTATCAATGACCGAGGTCACTGGATCACTTATGGACATATGTCCCAGGATGATACAATCCCTCTTCATTCTCGAGGATCGATGTCCCTGGATCACTTTAGGGAAAGTGCCCAAGGATGATACAATCCCACTGCAACATCACTACTCCCCCTTTCAAGGAAGGTCTTTTTGAACAACACCAAGCATGTCTCAAAAGTTTTTGAACTTTACTCGAGACAGAGGCTTCATCAACACATCATCGTCTAAACCACATCATTTACATCTTCAGTATGTGAATACTGAACTATCACCATTTGTATCTCTAGTATGTGAATATTGAAAGCATCATCATCTATATCTTCAGTATAGAAATACTGAAAGCATCATCAACTCTATATTCAATATAGAAATACTGAATCACCATCATTTGCATCTACAATGTGTAAATACTGAAACATCATCATCTACATCTTATCTCGTATGTAGAAATACCAGATTTCTATGTGTTACGACAGAACACAGGGTTCTCTATCAACACAACTATGGTTATCACATAGAATCATTGTAGTATCCATCTTGAGGTCAAAGAGACCTGATATTAGCTTCTGAATCCATATGGCTTCACAACTTAGCAGAGCAATCTTCTATGTATTCTGCTTCAGCCATGCTAAGAGAAACACTGTATTGTTTCCTGCTAAACCATGAACCCATAGCAGACCCCAAACAAAAGCATCTACCTGGTGTTCTTTTCCTGTATGAGATACTTCCAGACCAATCTGCATCTATATAGTCATACAATCTATAGTCATGGTTTCCATCATACTATATACCAAAGTCTATATTCCCTTTCAGATATCTCATCACATGTTTTACGGCTATCAGGTGAACCCATCTAGGTTGAACTAGATATTGACTCAAGGTGTTCACATCGAAACAAATTTCTTGTCTGGTATTTGTTAAGTACATCAATGACCCAATAATCTATCTATATTGAGTCACATCCACTAACTCTGATGAGTCATTGGCTAATAACTTCAGGTTGGAATCCATGGGTGTGGCCATGGATTTTCATTCAAACATATCAAATAATTTCAAAACATGCACTTCATACTTTCCCTGATTGAGAAATATTCCTTCATACTTCCATAAAAAGGAAATAAAGTATTAGACCAAGGTCTAAATTCTTCAGCGGACTTCTTCTTGCATTCTACAATCTATTGCTCATTCCCTGTCAGAAATAGATTATCCACATATAGTAATAGTATGATAGGTTCATCTTCTACAACCTTGTAGTAAAGGTTAGGATTGGATTTACTCTTGGCAAAGCCCATTCTTGTCATGAAACTATCTATTCTTCCATACCAAGCTTTGGGAGCTTGCTTCAAGCCATAGAGGGCCTTCTTCAACTTGCATACGTGAGTCCATCTATCTTCAACTTCAAATCCTTGTGACTATTCGATGTAAAACCCTTCCTCAATCATACCATTAGGGAAGGCTTGGCTTTACTTCATCATGGAAGCAAATACCATGATAGTTCTGAAGGAAGTGTACCTTGCTTCCTGGAGTAAGTGTCTCTTCAGAATTAATTCCCTCTTTCTTATAGAAACCTCTAGCCACAAGTATTTCCTTACTTCTATCTGCAACATATTTTATCTTGCAAATACATTTGGAAGATACCACATTCTTGCTTTCTGGTTTGAGTACTATATCCCAAACATCATTCTAGTATTCTTTCATCATAACTTCTTCCATGAGTTCATCTTGACAAGTCATCAACATATCCTAGTCTTCTGCATTCAACCTTGAAGGTTGGAACCCACTTTACTGTATAGAACCATGAGCTACTTACCCATCACATGCATATTAGTGGTATACTGTCATCAATGCAAAAAATCTATCATGCATAACACATCAACTGAATATAAAACAATATCATGAAATGACAACTGAATACTTATCTTTTATTTGTTTCATGGGTAGACTCCTTGATAATTCCGCTTCATCATCTTCTTCATTCATGATATCATCATTTCTTATCCAAATGATAAGATGGATAAGAGGTTCTTCAAGAATTGAGTTCTTCATATTCCTCATCGCTTAAGGGATTTTCTTTGAATGGTGAGAGCTTGATCTTTAATTTCTCCCATCTTCTTCTTCTCTTCTTATGAGTCGAGCTTGTTAAATTTTCATATGCTTAGCTAAGACATCAGTATTTCATTTCATTTTCATGACAAAAGCATATAAACAGGATCAATGAAAGATAGACAAGCACAACCATAAAAAAAGGAACACAAAGATTTATCCTGGGAAAACCCTAAAGGGAAAAACCCAGCAAAAGCTTCCTCAATATAGATGCCCCAAAAAGATAAAAGATAAAACTAGCAAGGAGATCAAAGCCTGATCCTCCTCCTTCTCCAGCTACTTCTCTTCTCCACTAATGCACTACACAAGTGAGAGTGTGTGTGTCTCAAATGAGGAGCACTACACCTCTATTTATATTCATCCGTTCACTTAAGTTAACTCATTTGACATGTAGGCTCGAGTTACACATGTACGCTCAATTAACCACACTGGGGTGTTGATGACCCACCTTTACAATTAGAGAGGACTACCTCATGATTCTTATTAGTTCTTCTAATTAGGAGTATTGGGGTACAATGTAATATAGGTGGTTCTCCTTGTAGGACCATCAGGGACCACAAAAAGATACATATAGAATATTCTTCAAAGTTACAATATTTCAACACTCCCCCTTAACGAGAAGGGTATTATACAGCAACATCAACAACAACAAGAGTAGAGATAGGGGACATCATCAACATCAGCAGGGTAACACATCTATAAATCATTGGAAGCTTTTCAACATCATGTAGTCTTCATCTTCAATCTTTAGTCTTCATCATCAGCAACATCTTCAGTCTTTGATTAGCAACATCTTCAACATTTTGATCTTTCAATTAGCAATGACATCTTCAGCACTTGGACCTTTCGATCAGAAACATCTTCAGCACTTTGACTGTTCGATCAGCAACAACATCTTCAGCATTTTGACCTTTCAATCAGAAACATCTTTAGCACTTTGACTTTTCGATCAGCAACAACATCTTCAGCATTTTGACCTTTCGATCAGCAACATCTTCAGCACTTTGAATTTTTGATCAGCAACAACATCTTCAGCACCTTGACCTTTCGATCAGCAGCAACATCTTCCGTACTTTGACCTCTCGATCAGTAATATCATCATCAAAACTTTGCCCTTTCGATCAGCAGCAACATCATCATCATCATATTCTGATATGTCGATCATAATCATCATCACATTCTGATCTTTCGATCAGAAACATCATCATCATACTCTGATCTTTTCATCAGAAACATCATCAACATACTCTGATCTTTTGATCAGAAACATCATCATCATACTCTAATATTTCGATCAGAAACATCAGAATCATAGTGTGTCATCATCATACTCTGATCTTTAGATTAGTACGTCATCATCATCATACTCTGATCTTTCGATCAGTATGTCATCATCATCATACTCTGATCTTTCGATCAGTACGTCATCATCATACTCTGATCTTTTGATCAGTACGTCATCATACTCTGATCTTTTGATCAGTACATCATCATCATCATACTCTGATCTTTCGATCAGTACGACATCATCATCAGCAGCAACAACCTACAATCCACAACTCAAAGACAAAAAGTATTTGGATCATTTTTGGACTTAAAGTCCAGGGATGATACAATCCCACCACATTCTCGACAACCGAAGTTACCAGATTGATTACGGGAGAATCAGTCCCTATCACTTTAGGACTAAGTCCAAGGATTATGCAATCCTACCACATTCTCAAGGACCGAAGCCACCGGATTGATTACGGGAGAATCAGTCCCTATCACTTTCAGACTATGTCCAAGGATGATGCAATCCTACCACATTCTCGAGGACCGAAGCCACCGGATTTATTACGGGAGAATCAGTCCCTATAAATTTAGGACTATGTCCAAGGATGATGCAATCCTACCACATTCTTAAGGACCGAAGCCACCGAATTGATTACAGGAGAATAAGTCCCTATCACTTTAGGACTATGTCCAAGGATGATGCAATCCTACCACATTCTCGAGGACCGAAGCCACCGGATTGATTACGGGAGAATCAGTCCCGATCAATTTAGGACTATGTCCAAGGATGATGCAATCCTACCACATTCTCGAGGACCGAAGCCACCAGATTGATTACGGGAGAATCAGTCCCTATCAATTTAGGACTATGTCCAAGGATGATGCAATCCTACCACATTCTCGAGGACTGAAGCCATCGGATCGATTACGCGAGAATCAATCCCTATCACTTTAGGACAATGTCCAAGGATGATGCAATCCTACCACATTATCAAGGACCGAGGCCACCAGATCTATTATGGATAGATGTCCTGGGATGATAAAATCCCTCTTCATTCTCAAAGACCGAGGTCTCTAGATCACTTTAGGGCAAGTTCCCAGGGATGATACAATCCCACCACATTCTTGAGGACCGAGGTCACCAGATCTATTATGGACAGATGTCCCAAGATGATACAATCCATATTCATTCTCGAGGACCGAGGTCTCCAGATCGCTTTAGGGAAAATTCCCAGGGATGATAAAATCCCACTACAACATCACTACTCCCCCTTTCGAGGAAGGTCTTTTCGAACAACACCAAGCTTGTATCTAAAGTGTTCGAACTCTACTCGAGGCAGAGGCTTCGTCAGTACATAGTCATCCAAACCATCATCATCTACATCTTTAGTATCTGAATACTGATCTATCACTATTTGTATCTCCAGTATGTGAATACTAAAAGTATCACCATCTATATATTCAGTATAGAAATACTGAAAGCATCATCATCTCTCTATTTAGTATAGAAATACGGAATCACCATTATCTATATCTACAGTATGTAAATACTGAAATATCATCTATATATTCAGTATGGGAATATTGAAATCATCATCATCTATATCTTTAGTATGGGAATACTGAAACATCATCATCTCTATATTCAGTATAGAAATACTGAATCACCATCATCTGCATCTACAGTATCATCATCTGCATCTTATCTTTTATGTAGAAATACCGGTTTTCTATGTGTTACATCAGAACACAAGGTTCTTTGTCAACACAAATATGGTTATCACATAGAATCATTGTAGTATCCATATTCAGGTCAAAGAGACCTGATATCAGCTTCTGAAGCCATATGGCTTCACAACTTAGTAGAGCAATCTGCTATGTATTCTGCTTCAACCATGCTAAGAGAAACACTGGACTATTTCCTACTAAACCATGAACTCATAGCAGACCTCAAACAAAAGCATCTACCTAATGTGCTTTTCCTGTCTGAGATACTTCCAACCCAATCTGCATCTGTGTAGCCATACAATCTATACTCATGGCTGCTATCATAGTATACACCAAAGTCTATAGTCCCTTTCAGATATCTCATAACATGTTTTACAGCTACTAGGTGAACCCATCTTGGTTGAACAAGATATTAACTTAAGGTGTTCACAGCAAAACAAATGTCTGGTCTAGTATTTGTTAAGTACATCAATGACCCAATGATCTGTCTGTAGTGAGTCACATCCACTAACTCTAATGAGTCATCAGCTAACAGCTTCAGGATGGAGTCCATGGGTGTGGCCATGACTTTTCATTCCAACATATTGAATCTCTTCAATATCTCTATACTTTCCCTAGTTGAGAAATATTCCTTCTGAACTTTGCCATACTCCTAGACCTAGGAAATAATGCATTAACCCAAGGTCTTTCATCTCAAATTCTTTTGCTAGTTTCTTATTTCTTTCCATTATCTGTTTCTCATTGCCTGTGAAGAGTAAGTCATCCACATATAGTAATAGAATGACAGGTTCATCTTCTACAACCTTGTAGGAAAGGTTAGGATCGACTTTACTTTTGGCAAAGCCCATGCTCATCAGGAAACTATCTATTCTTCCATACCAAGATCTGGGAGCTTGCTTCAGGCCATCGAGGGCCTTCTTCAACTTGCATACTTGATTCCATCTATCTTCAACTTCAAATCCTCATGACTATTCGATGTAAAACTCTTCCTCAATCATACCATTAAGTAAGGCTTTTCTTTACTTCATCATGGAAGAAACTACCATGATAGTTTTGAAGGAAGTGTACCTTGCTTTCTGGAGTAAGTGTCTATTTAGAATTAATTCCCTCTTTCTAATAGAAACCTCTAGCCATGATTCTTACCTTACTTCTATCAACAACATATCTTATCTTGCAAATCCATTTAGAAGATACCACATTCTTGCTTTCTGATTTGAGTACTATATCCCAAACATCATTCTAGTATCATAACATCTTCTATGATTTTGTCTCCTCAGGTCATCAACATATCCTAGTCTTCTGCATTCAACCTTGAAGGTTGGAACCCACTTTACTCTTGGTAAAGTCTCGATCCATCACGAATCTATCCATCATGTCATACCATGTCAAACTTAGATATAATTTTTTGTAGTCACTCCCCCTGAAGTGGAGTATCATCTTCCCTCTTCATTCTGTACAGGTGGTTCTATGCTTGATATATACTGGTCAATAGAGTATGTCATGTCATAGTCTATTCTTTTTGAAGAAAATCACGAACATTGCTTTGTACACTTGTTCTTGTAGATCCATATGGAAGATACTACGTACTTCCCTTTATGTCTCAAAATCATATCGTATACATCATTCCCCATGATCAATTGTTAATTTTTTTTTTTCATAGCTTCTTTCATAGAATTATTTTCTTCATCTTGAGTTATATATTGTACCCATGGTGGTATTCATCCTTCAAGGTGGATCTACCGCTTTCTGAAGCCCTTTCTTCCGTCATGGTGTCTCTGACCCTGGGAGCTTCAGATTCATGTTTATTGGAGTGAATCTTGAATTGTCATCACTTGTTATTTGGAACAAGTCTCATCCTTCTTTTCTTGTAGGAGGTTGTATAGGACCATTCCTACAATTAAAATGCACCAGTTACATGGTTATAACTATTTCATAAAATATATGCATAACGAAAAATTCTTACACATCATGCAACTGTTTAGTCAATACAACATTCATCCATATCTCACATAAAATTTCTATATGCCTTCCATCTCTACCATGACATTATTGAGATTGTGCACTAATCCAATATGTTAGCAAATGGGTTTTATAAGTAGCAATGGAGATTTGTATAGCACCATGAGCTACTTACCCATCACATGCATATTAGTAGTATACAGTCATTAATGCAAACTATCTATCATGCATAACACATCAACTGAATATAATCAAATGTATAACAAAACAATATCATGAAATGACAATTGAATACTTATCTTTTATTTGTTTTGTGGGTAGAATCCATCTTGATCATTCTACTTTATCATCTTCTTCATTCATGAAATCATCATTTCTTATCCAAATGACAAGAATTGAGTTCTTCATATTCCTCATCGCTTGAGGGATATTCTTTGAATGGTGAGAGCTTGATATTCAATTGCTCCCATCTTCTTATTATCTTCTTATGACTCAAGCTGAAATCAATTACTTCATTTTGGCATACATTCTTTGCATGAATCCCATGATCTTGGGAGGCCATTCAAGGTGGCTATCACCACTTCTGCATTCTCCACTTCTTCTTCTACTGCTTCAAGTTGTTCTGCATTTTGAATCTTCACATTCTTCAACTGTTTTCTCAAAGCCATCTTCTGATTTAAGTTCTTATCTTCAAATAGCTTGATAAAGGAATCAAACATCTTCGGTGTCTTTAGAGAAGACACTTGTGGTACAAGTTGATCTGTGATTGAATCAACAATGATCTTCTTGGCCTTGATCAAGTTCTTCTTGTGTAAGGCTTTGAGCTTCATCTCCGTATGGAATTGGAACCTCTCTACTTATGCAGGTGTCCAATTCATTTTCTTTAGAGAGATAAAATACTTCCATGCTTGGAAGTTGTCAACTTTACCAAGCTTATCATCAATCTGATGTGATATATCACTTTGAAATGAGAACCTCAAATGCAAATAGCAAAAGATTAGATCTTACCGATTTGAGGTGTCCATCCTGCTTCCAGAGCTAGCTGATTTAGGGTTTGTCAGAGAAACCCTAATTTTCAAAACTTGGAATCTTTAAGATCTAATTGGATAGAAATATATATCTCTTCAAATGGATCTGTCTAATGTACTCCTTTTCTGAAAACAGTGGAGGGAAGCTCCCAGAACAGGAAGCCCTAGTTTTCCAATTTCTTCTGCAAAAATGCCTGTCACTGTTTCTATGATATCTCTGAAATTACTACTCCTATGTATATGAAATTTTGCACTGCAGTAACCTCGTATGTCCTTGATACAACACGATAGGTTTAATCAGAATTGGTTTCACCAATTGGGATTTATGATCCTTTCTCACGGTGACTTGTTACAATACTGTTCAAACCAGCGAAGTTGTACGGACTGCCATGTGCCACTGTTTCATCTTCTGGTTCTGAAATTTGGACCACAGAAATTAAATTCTGTGATATTTATGGAACATCTTTAGGAATTAAATTTGGACCTCTATAGCCAAAGCTATAGCAATGTTCCCTAGGTGTCCTGTTTAGGGATGAATTCTGGAAGAGGCTAGAACCCTAACTTGGAGGGATCATATCTCCCAAAATATAGCTCATATGAGGCTAGATTTTGGACACAATGTAAATCAAGATTTTATATTTGGCATCTAAAATTTTATGATCCGGAACCTTTGAAAATCTCTAGATATAGTGAATGTACCAAAACTTAACAGTTTTAGTATTTAGGGTTTTTCTAGCTCAGGGTCAAACTAGGGTTTGACTTTCCTGGAGTTTCACCCAACCCAAAAAATTGATCCAGGTCTCTAGAATTTGATTTTGATGAGGAGAGAAATCCTATGCTGGGTTCACTAAAAAATTCTTCTTCTGCAAGAAGCCCTAATTTTCCGCACTGAAAACTGAAAATGCTCGGAATCGAATTCCGCTTCGACAGAAAGATGCGCCCTTCAATGGAGAGTCATCCTAGCCTTCTTTTGTTGATAAATTGTGGAGAGAGAACCAAAAATTAAGAATCCCTAGATTCTATAGCTGCACAATGTCTTCTTTTCAGGGTGGATCTGATACCATATTAAATTTTCATATGCTTAGCTAAGACATCAGTATTTCATTTCATTTTCATGACAAAAGCATATAAACAGGATCACTAAAAGATAGACAAGCACAACCATAAAAAAAGGAACACAAAGATTTATCCTGGGAAAACCCTAAAGGGAAAAACCCAGCAAGAGCTTCCTCAATATAGATGCCCCAAAAAGATAAAAGATAAAACCAGCAAGGAGATCAAATCCTGAGCCTCCTCCTTCTCCAGCTACTTCTCTTCTCCACTAATGTGATACACAAGTGAGAGTGTGTGTGTCTCAAATGAGGAGCACTACACCTCTATTTATATTCATCCGTTCACTTAAGTTAAATCATTTGACATGTAGGCTCGAGTTAAATCATGTAGGATCAAGTTACACATGTAGGCTCAAGTAACCACACTGGGGTGCTGATGACCCACCTTTACAAATAGAGGGGACTACCTCATGACTCTTATTAGTTCTTTTGATTAGGATCATCAGGGTACAATGTAATACATGTGGTTCTCCTGGTAGGACCATCGGGGACCACAAAAAGATACATATATAATATTCTTCGAATTTACAATATTTCAACATAGCTTCTTCTTCGTCCTAGATTCAGCTGAAAGTAATCACTTCATTCTGTCACACATTCCTCGCATGAATGAATCCCATGATCTTGGGAGGCCATTCAAGGTTGATATCACAACTTCTGCATTATTCACTTCTCCTTTTACCTCTTCAATTTGTTTCTTAAAGGTCATCTTCCGATGTATGTTCTTTCCTTCAAATAGCTTGGTCAAGGAATCAAACATCTCTTTCGGTGTCTTTAGGGAAGACACTTGTGCTACAAGTTGATCTGTGACTGAATCAACAATGATCTTCTTGGCCTTGGCCAAGTTCTTCTAGTGTAAGGCTTTGAGCCTCATCTCCCTCTAGAACTGGAACCTCTCTATTCATGTAGGTGTCCAATTCATTTTCTTCAGAGAGATCAAATACTTCCATGCTTGGAATTTGGCAACTTCACCAAGCCTATCATCAAGCTAATGAGAACCTCAAATGGAAATAGCAAAAGATTAGATCTTACCGATTTGAGGTGTCCGTCCTGGTTCCGGAGCTGAATGATCTAGGGTTTGTCAGGGAAATGATAATTTTAAAAACTTGGAATATTTCAGATCTGATTGGATAGAAACATAGATCTCTTTAATTTGAGCTATCCAATGTACTCCTTTTCTAAAAACAGTGGAGGGAAGATCCCGGAACAGGAAGCCCTAGTTTTCCAATTTCTCCTGTAAAAATGCCTGAGACTATTTCTATGCTATCTCTGAAATTACTACTCCTTTGTGTCTAAAACTTTGCACTAAGGTAGCCTCATGTGTCCCTGTTCCAACACCATAAGTTTCATCAGAATTGGTTTCACCAATTAGGACTTATAATAATTTTCCCAAGGTGACATATTACAGGACTGTTCAGAACAACGAAGTTGTACGGACTGCCATGTGTCACTGTTTCATATTCTGAGTCTAAAACTCGGATTACAAAAATTAAAGTCTATTCCATTTTTAGAAAATCTTCAGAAATTCAATTTGGAACTTTGTATCCCAAGATATAGAAATTCTCCCCAGGTGTCATGTTTAGGGATGAATCCTAGAAGAGGATGGAACCCTAACTTGGAGGGATCATATCTCCCAGAATATAGAGAATATGAGGCTGAAGTTTGGACATAGTGTACATCAGGATTTTATCTTAGACCTATGCAATTTTTCTCTCCTGATCCTTCACCAATCCTAAGATATAGCGAATGTACCAAAAGTTATCAGTTTTAGTATTTAGGGTTTTTCCAGCTCAGGGTCAAACTAGGGTTTGACTTTCTTGAAGTTTCATCGAACCAAAAATCTTTATCCAGATCTCTAAAATTTAATATTGATGAGGAGAGAAATCCTATCCCAAGCTCACTCAAAAATTGTTCTTCTGTAAGAAGCCCTAATTTCCCGCACCAAAAACTTAAAATGCTTGGAATCGAATTATGCTTCGACATAAAGATGCGCCCTTCAATGGAGAGTTAGCCTGGCATAATTTTGCCGATTAGTTGTGGAGAGAGACCCAAAAAGTAATAAGCCATAGATTGTGTAGCTGCACAATGTATTCTTTTAGGGTGGCACTGATTCCATGTTGAATTTTTAATGGATATATCAGATATTAAAACATTTAGCATCAAAATAGTATAACCATAAGCCAAAAGATCACTGAAAGATAGAAAAGCACAACCATACAAAAATAACACAAAGATTTATCCTGGGAAAAACCCAACAAAATATTCCTCAATATGGAGGCCCCAAAAAGATAAAAGGTAAAACCAAAAGGCTGATCAAAGACTGATCCTCCTCCTTCTCCAACTACTTCTCTCTCCTCCACTAATGCTCTACACAAGTGAGTGTGTGTGTTCCAAATGAGGAGTGACACACCTCTATTTATATTCATTTGTTCACTTTAATAATTAAATCTGACATGTAAGCTCGAGTTAATCATGTAACCTCGAGTTACACATGTAGGCTCAAGTAACCACACTGGGGTGCTAATGACCCACCTTTACAATTAGAGGGGACTACCTCATGACGCTTATTAGTTATTCTGATTAGAAGCATTGGTGTACAAAGTAATACAAGTGGTTCTCCCGGTAGGACCATCGAGGACCACAAAAATATACATATAGAATATTCTTCAAAGTTACAATATTTCAACACTTTAATGACCTGTTTTTTCTCTCAGCAACACCATTTTGTTGTGGTGTGTAAGGGATCAAATGTTGCATCTGAATACCTGGATATTTACAATACTGAATGAACTTAGACTTGACATACTCACCACCATTGTCAGATCTGAGGATCTTGAGTCTCCTCCCATACTGGCTTTTAACCAAGGCCTTAAATACTTTGAAGAGGTCAAAAACTTCAGACTTATGCTTTATGAAGTAAACCCAACAATACATGGAAAAGTCATCTATGAATGCCAGTGAATATTTGGCTTGAATCATGGACATATGAGGAAATGGAATAGAAATGTCACTATGGATCAACTCAAGAGGTGTAGAGGTTCTCTCAGGACTAGCTCTCTCAAATTTGTGCTCTTGGTGTTTTTCTAGGATACAACCTTGATAAAATCCCTTGGAAAACTTGATCTTTTGTAACTATATGACCATATCTTTTTCACTCAAATCAGAAATATATGTGTAGTTATGATGGACAAATATTTCATGCCAAAGATTCCTTGCCTCATTAGCATGAATCTGAAGAGAAGAGGGGTTTGAGTAGGGTAGAAAATGGGAAAATATGTATATATTCGAAGTGTGATCAACAACACCTTTTGATATGACTTTACCATTCAAAATCTCTATTATTTCAACATCATTAGGGGAGAAGATGACCTTATTTGGAGACCCTGTGTGAGTCGTCTGATACACTGACAAGAGATTAGAGGCAAGACTTGGAACATACAACACATTATTGAAATTACCATGGTCAAGATCAATCCTTCCTTTTCCCAAACTGTCAGTGAGAGAGTCATCTCCCAAAACTATTGGTGGACCTTTCGCCATGTCAAGAGAGGAGAATGCCTATTTTTTCAAACCATATGTCTAGAAGCTCCAGAGTCTATGATGAAGCTAGGTGATCTTGATGTGCCAGCAACCAAAGCATGTACTCTCTCTCAATCCTTTGAATTTGATCCTCCTTCCCTCTTCTTTGAGCAATCAGGAAGGGAGATGTTAATCTTCTCCAGGAGTTGGGTCAACATGTCAATTGGCTTCTTCATACAAGATATTTTAGGATGATATCCCTTACTACAGTATGCTCAATTTCTCATTTCTCCTTTGTTCTTCTTCTTCTAGAAGTTCTTCTTGGAGACTTGGGGCTCCTATTGAGACTTGTTCTTGTCTCTCTTTTTCTTGGGTGGATTTTTATATTTTTTCTTGATTTTTGAATCTACCCTTGAATATCCAGCAAACAAATCTTGGTCTTTGGAAGGTTTGATGGTGCCCATCATCACCAACTTATCTTGTTCCTATGTGAGGGATTCCATGAACTCTAAAAGCTTAGGCATCTTCTAGGCTTGAGATGTCAACTTGGTGGAATGGAAGATCAAAACAAACACTGAATTGTCAGGGCCAAGCTTTGATAGTATGGCCAAAACTATTTGCTCCTCCTTCTTTTCAATCCCACACTATTTTAGCTGCAAAACAAGGGCTTTAAACTTGAAAAAATAGAGTTGCAAGGATTCGAAGCTACTGGGACTCAAGGAGATCAGCTCATTCTCAATTTGATGTCCTCTCATCTCATATGTCTTACCAAAAATATCTAGAAGGTTCTCCCACACTTCATTAGGTGATTTCAATCCATCAATATAGAAGAGGAGGTCTCTTGAAATGCTCAGAAACAAAAGACCATAGGCCTCATCCCTCATGTTGTGCCATTTTATTTTCTTTGCGGCTGCATTGGGATCTACCTCAGTTGCCATAGTAACCCTATAGAGACCTTTCTCTCTCAAAAATATCTCCATATCATCTTTCCATTCAAAGAAATTAAAAGGATTCAAGATGATCTTCTGATATTGGTCCATAGCTCAGAAACTATGCCCTTCAGTCAGCAGAATATGCTCCCACTAAAGATGATGAACCTGCAATAGCAATATAGAAGGAGAGAAATTGATCTACAAAGGCTTTAATACCATGTGTAAATTGAACCCAAGTGATAGAACACTTACACTCACAAAATTGCTAATCAAACATGAAAAATTAACATCAAAGGAGACTGAAATTGGAGCATAACACTAATCTATATTGAATAAGTGTACAATAGGAAACCTTGTGAAGTAATAGGATGCTGAAATATATAATTACATGAGAGATTCAAATGCATATGGATACCATTTGAAATAGTCAAAAAGTAGGCTTACTAAATCTAGTCAAATCCCCCATAGGTGCATAAAGAAGTTTCCAAATCCACTAGGATGCTCACGAATTGGAAAATTCAAGTAGGAAAGATAATAAGGGATGGAAAGACAACTCATACATGCTTTTATTAGGATAAAAGGATGGAGGATGATGTGGGGAAAAAAAAAGTCAACTACACTTAGTTTTGCTTTCCCTTTTGCCTTATTTCTCAATAAAACAAGCAGCTTTACAAAAAAAGAAGATATGCACTTTGGAGGATCTGGAATAAAGCAGACATGCTAAATATGGTTTCCATGAGGTTTTCCAAGCACTCCATGACTCAGTTTTAGCAAGTGTTGACTTCTATGACATGTAGAAGGCAACTATCATAGAGTGGAATATAGGAGACTAGGTAATAAGACAAAAATGATTTAATTAATGCCTAAGGTAGGTAACTATGGGTTGATTATTCTAACATATGATAAAAAATATGACATGTGTGGTCATTTCCATGTACAATATAGATAGATCAAAATATCCATGATGAAGATATACAAAGAATCATGATCTCCATGAAAGCTGAAGATATACAATGGATCAAGATCTCCATAATGGATGAAGATATCTGACATACACTGGAATCAAGTCACCAGAGCTTGAATATCATGAACACTGGCATGATCAAGGACGTTGCATATATGAAATGCCACCAATATGGAAGGTCTTCTACACAATATGCTATTAGTACATGTCCTACTATGTGAATAGAGGTGTCGAGGTTGAACATAGTATTCCATTGTCTGATTACCGGTCATTGATGTATATTGTTAACAAACGTAAGATCACCCACCGATAATGAAAATGGGAATCAAGGTACTAGAGTGCAAACTAACAAGCATGAATAAATGTGTTGATGTCGAACACTTGAGAGAGTCCATGTATCAGGGGACATTGATGTATTCCCAAAATTCTTGATGGCGAGAGAACCTACCACTGATGACTGCAAGTCTCAAGGCACTCAAAATGACTCAAGATTCCTATCCTAGAATAAATGATTTGAAGTCGATGGGATGAAATCCACTAGAAGGAGGTAATTAAGGCATCCCTCATCATACAACACGAAGTACTCAGCAAAGCTATATAATTTGGAAGGACTCGATCATAATGTGCACGAACTAGTATCAGTACCGGGAATGGCCGACATGCAAAGTCAAGAGAACTGAGGAATGGCCGAATAAGGTTTCAAATTCCTTCGAACAAGAGCATAAAGGTGAATGGTGATTGAATGTAGGTAGCATAGACTCAATATACAAAACTGAGACAACTCTGCGACATAGGAGGCATCGACAGAGGCTCCATAGGGACTGGAAGCTTAACCAGTCAATGGAGATAAACTCAGAGAAATGAGTACAACTCCTAAAGTCAAACTATTAACCCAACCAATGGATTTGATATATAGTGCTCTATTGGAAGGAGACACGACTCGACTGTTGCCAAAGATAACATCTTTTCCTGTCCATCTTTTTGGTTTTTTTATTTTTTTGAACTTTTTCAAATATTTTGAAAAGCTTGAAAAAGAATAAAAGTGCTTTATAGTTATAGACTAGGAGGAGAAAAGTGTCAAGGGGAAAACAAACTAGTTCCAAGTGGTGAAACGTACCTATTCTCAATGCAATGACACATGTGTAGGATAACGACACTCGAGGAAAATTCCCCTCTCAGTAAAAAATGGAGAATCAAGTTGCAAATGATATGTAAAATGGCTCTGCGTGGCTAGACATGAGACAAGCTTGGGCTATATAGCTGATAATCAAAGTCAGGGAAGATGACATAAGGCTTAATAAGGCAAGCAAAACTCATGATAATGCAATTACAACTTGACATAAGGGAGTCCTGGGGAAAAAGGACAGCAAAAAGATCAAGAGGAGTATGAGGCTCTTGCGCAAAGTCATGGTGATATTATACAAATGACTCCCACACCCTAAAGGAAAAATGTCGACATGGGCACCAAATGAAAAACATGAGCTAACTAGGGCACCCATGTATGGTCAAGCTCTACCATTCACATCATGTCACTTCTAAAAGCAACAAGAAGGTTCCGTAACAAGATAGAATGGGTTCGTACCTAAGGCTATAATGAAATAGTCATAAGGTCATGCAAAGTGCAAATGGATGTGAAACCTACACTATATGTCAGTTTAGTCATAATACCTGAAATTGACACGAATAGGTCAAAACAGTGCTCAAAATGGACTCCTACATGATCAAATTAGTCCAAAATGGTCAGAAATGGTCCAAAACTATAGAAAGTGGGTAAAAAATTTCAAAAATTTCAAAAAAAAATTATAAATAGTAAAAAATTCAAAAATTCCATATCATATGAATTTTTTACCCATTTGAGCTCAAAACTTCTAACTCGAATTCTGGGAGCTTCGTCCAGTTAAATTCGACACCGTTTGTTCTAGGTAACTCCTCATGTCCTCCTCTTCCTATTTCATGCAAATTTTTTCAATTTTCATGGTCAATTTTAATTTTTGTGCCAATCTAAAATAAGCATTTTAGCCAATGTGGATATTGAAGTTTTTTCTGCATATAGGGATAGCCATATGCGGAAAAACCTCCCAAAACCGCGTACATACACAGCTATTTTGAAAACAGTCACATATGTGGCCATGCATAAGGATTTTGAAGGTATATAATGACCAAAAATCATTTTTTATGTGCAGGTTGGTTCTGGAATGGAGGGAGAGGGAACATGGAGATGTAGAAGAGGCAGTTCAAGGTGACTTAATGGCCCAACAAGCTCTACATCCATGTGGTTTGTATAAGTTTTGGTTTCTTTCCAGCCTAAGGGCCAAACCAATACTCCTGCAGATGCTAGTAGATTACTGGGATCTAGACTCAGAGTCTTTTCATATTGACGGGATATCTCTTAATATAGAAATTGAGGACATATATTTTATTACTGGATTATCCCGACGGGGAGAGATGGTGAACCTACGCTCTCGTGGGCCTAGAGGTGGCCTTACCATTGTTGAGTACATTGCGGTATACTTTTTTTCGGACACAAAAAAGGTTGGGAGTCAAATCCTGACAAACGCGATCTAGGTACTGGGACTGAAGGCCATACTATTGGCACTTGGTAGGATAGTTGGTCTAGCTTCACTCCACTGGGACTCATGGCCATTGATATTCTATGCGATGGCGTGTATGAGACCTATAGTATACGACTAGAGCACTACATTATTGAGTGAAATGAAGCAACAGTTGAGTGACTACAATATGGGTAGGGTGAGAAACTTCAGTTTTGGAAGCATACTAAGCATGTTCTTCTTTGAGCGTGTACTGAGGCTAAGCCCTAGAGTGGAGATTCCTCCACACAGAGTTTGAGATCCAGCCCAACGACATTGGGAAAATTTTATGCACAGACTGGACGGAGGTAGAGTGGCTAACCCCTACCCAGCAGACTTCTTTCCATGGTAGCGGTGGCATATCATTGCCATCGATGACTATCCCTATGTAGGGATAGATTTTCGGGGAGATCCGAACATGCCTCTACCACAAGGAGCGGCATATGGTGACATAGGTAACAAATCCCAAACCCTCTTTTTAATTTTTTTAAAGTATTAATTTTTTTATTTATTTTTTATATATTGACTTAAAAGACATGTTTTGGTGTGACTACACATACTAACAATCTATCATGTGTATGCAAATGTTGGACCACGGTGACCAGACAATTTTCCTAGTCATAGATGAAGGGGAAGAGGAGATGACATCATGGGTGTAGATGCGGAGTGGACACTCCAAAGTATCCACACAAACTTTGTACACTTGACACATAGAGTACCCATGGCGTAAGTCGAGGACTTGCCTGAGGCCATGCAGCGCCAGGTGGTTGGTGTACCATAGGCACAGGTTCGATTATTTCGATGACTAGCTAGAGCTATGGTGTGCTACCATGATCAGAACCCCCCTCCTCCTCCTTAGGATTAGAGACCTGAGAGTGTTTCATTTTTGTACTACCGTGTATTATATTTTGGTGGCTCGAAAGCCCCATTTTTGTATTATGACACTTATGTATTATGACGCCACATTTTGGATGTTTAATGAAAAACTTTTTATTATGATCGATTTTATTTATTTGTATGTTTGTAAATATGTATGTTTGTGATATGTTTATGGTCTATGAAACAAATTCCAATCTAACACATAGTTAGCATATGAGTCAACAACTTGATTAAAAATTCTTGAAACATGTATGTATGTTATGTTCTCAAATTTTCGTTCTAGCAATCTCACATGTAAGAATCTTCATAATAATGTCGGATCCCTAATACGATACAAGCCATTAAGCTGTGAAATCACTAACTATGAATCAAGACGTACCTCAAGAGAGAGAACAACATGATAAATGGTGTTCTGTAATAACTCGATAATGACACTATATTCAGCGACATTGTTCAAAGAAGGTCGTAAACATACGCCTCTTGAAGAAAATACCTGACCCGTAGGAGTATAAATCACCCAAGCAGCAGAAGCCAAGTTTTGAGTGTGGCGGCTAGCACCATCAGTAAATCCTATGAAGAGCAAGACTCCATTGACATCTGCCAAAAGAAACGAAAGATAATCAACAAACCCGATCACTATAAGAAAACCTAACTATGCAAAAAGTTGTACAATAATATACAATAATTAGCCCTGGCTGAAGATCATGCATATTGTTTTTTAAGATAGAGTCCATTTCTAGGCTCCACCAAGGCTGTCCCTTCATAATCCACCAGCTCATAGGCGCCCTTCTCTAACACACATTTAACTATGTAAGGACCATGCCACATGGGATTAAACTTCCCTGCCTCCAAGGGTTCTTTACCTTGATCCCATAAAAGGACCAAATCACCTTCACTAAACCTCCTTGGATCGACAGACTTATCATATTGGACCTTAACGCAACATTTATTTACTTCTAGAGCCACTAAGGCATCCCGTCGCTACTCATCAAGCTACTCTAAGTGGACCAAACGTTCCTCCAATGCAGAAGTGTCTGGTAAAAGCTCTATAGATAGCATCAACAAAGGGATTTCGCATTCAACTAGTAAGATAGAATCCACCCCATGTACGAGCTGATATGGAGAGAAACTGATGGCGGTATTAACCGTGGTCCTATAGGCCCACAAAGTAGGATATAACATGATATGCCAATTCATCATGCTTTGTGTGATGGTTTGTTGGAGAATGGACTTAAGTGATTTATTCACTGCTTCATCCTGTCCATTTTCCTGAGGGTAATAAGAAGAGGAGTGCTCCTACTTATACCCTAACTTCAAAACCAACTCTTCCATCATTCTATTCTGAAAGTGCCTACCATGGTCAGTGACAAGCTCTTTCAGAATGTCGAATCGAGTAATAATTTGGTTGAAAATGAAATGCGCGGCTGTCTCATCATCAGATTTAATCATGGGCATAGCCTTAGCCCATTTCATGAAATAATCGATAGCTACTTGTTGTGCCTCTACCCAACATCCTTTAAAAAACATTATTTCATCAAATAAAATTGTATTTTATTTTTGATGAAATGTTTGAATTTCATATGGCAAAACTAAAGAATTAACATCTATTGAAATGGTAACATTCCAGAAGCTACTGAAACATGAAATTCAATGTTTTTAAAGAAGAACCTGTGCAGACTATGGATTAGTTGACAAAATTACTATTTTGAAATTATTATTTTGAGTGGATAAGTGTTAATAATTTGTCATAACCTAGTAGTGATTTCTTATCCAATCATTAATCATTCGATTATTGTATTGTTGGCACCTTATAAATGGATAATTTTAATTCAATTATTCAACTTGGTAATTCTAATTCATTTAACGATGGATATTGAAAGATAAAACCATGCATTCAATTTAAGAGTTTGTAAAATATTTTACTAAGCCTATCTTATTATTTTTGCTACATTATTAAAAGTGTTGAATAAATAAAGATCAAATAAGTATATTTATAATTAATAGACTTTATTTTTTATTATTATTATTTATACAAGATAAATAAATCTTTTAATTATTTTGTATAAATATAATAAATAAAGTTCTTTGATCTTTTAAATGTTTACCTAGAAAATTAGGTATAATTAACACTTTCTTTTAATTTTATCATATTTGCAAAAACACCAGGAATTAATGTGAATAACGGCACGTGGTTATCAATGAAGATTGAAAGATCTATTAATTCAATGGAAAGGTTTGTGAATTTTGTTTTATCCACAACGGGATCCTCATATTAAACCAGCTATCTGTTCTCCGATATTGTAGAGATTTGAGAGATGCCAGCCGAATCTATGGATTATTATATTGCTAATAATGATAAAACAAATATCCTGTAGATGCTGAAATGTTTTAATTACACATATTGAAACAAATCGCAGATTTTGAAAACGCCAAAAGAGATGGAAAGATAATTGGTTAAGCTATTTATTTTCTCATGATTGAATTCTGTTTACACTTCTTTCTTTTATTAGGTTTTTTGTTTTTCATGTGCAAATGCTAAGGAGATTGTTATGATTCTGGAAATTGCCAGGAGACGAATTTTATTCTCTGTCAGTTATTAAAAACACGTTTTCAAATAACAAGCGTTTTTCCAGGCCATGTTGTGAACAAATGGAGACAGATCTGAAAAATCCGCCACATGGGTTTTTCTCAGAATAGACCCATTTAGTTGTACTCGGGTGTATTTTTCCAAAAAGTGATGGATTCTGGGATATTTCGGGGATTTTCTGGACGTAATGTTTGCAGTTGCGGCCGGCAAAATTTTGCCTGTGTAAAACCTAATTTGGATTCCCTTTTTGATTTTTTAAGCAGACTGGAATTTGCTGGAAGGGAGGTGGATGTGGGGGGATGCCAAAGCTGAAGAGATTTCTCTCTTGTAAGCTCATAAAAAACTGTTGCATGAGGTCGATAGTTGATGGAGACGAGACAACAAGACTGTGGTTTGATTTATCTGCGATTTTAGACAGCTATCTGTCTTCAGTTACGATATGTTAAACTGGTGATATTTTTAATATATGTTTATAGTTTGTATACTTGGCATATAGTTTTGATATCTATCAGTCTTGTCATTTCTTTTCTACTTTATCTATGTTTGTTATAATTCTCTAAAGAATTTTGCAAATATACATGTCTTGTACGAGTATCGATTTTTAATGTTTTTGATCTTGCTGATATGTCATGTTGTTTAATTAATGATCGATATCATTGTTTATATAATATGTAATGATTACTGTATGGTTTTGTTAATGTTTAAATTTATTTAAATATTATCAAGTGTATTCATGCAGTATTCCTATCAGCATAATTCGATTCCAGGTTTAATATTCTTTTCACTTTTGATGAGGATAAGATCAGGATATGCTCTTTCTTTAAACTAGTTTATGGAAAACAGCCAATGAATCACATTCAGGATTAAACTTACAGCAAAATAACACAATTTCTTTTCTTTTGATTATGTTATTAACAATTCATTAAATCAGAATTTAATATTTATACTGCTGTGAGATTAGTCTTTGATTTTTGTAATTAATGTATATTTGTTAATAATACAATTTTGTAATTATTTTAACATGTTAATATTTGATTAATTTTGTGATTATTATATTATAAGTTAAGATTAATTGCATAGATTTAGTTCATAGACTAATTTAATTATATTAATAATTCATTAGTAATTAGATTAACTAGTTTAATTTTGTACATCTGTTAACAAGTTTGTTGTGTATATTTGTAGGTATTTGATAGATTTAACAATAGCTTCGTTTTAGTTTTAGACTTTCAGGCTAACAGAGCCTTTAAACCTGTCGGAAGCAACCATCCCAAACAGCTTGGAACCTGCTCTAAGGATATCGGTCTGGGTTGTCTTCCCCGTTACATGCATATTCACATATGCTCGTCAACAATGGTGCTAGAAGGAGGGCCTGATCAGCAAGAAGGCCATTTTGAGTTGGTTGATTTTGGATTTCATTTTTTATTTTGAAATGGCTGATATAATTGATTTAGATCATGCTTTCAGTTTTCATACATCGGGTGAAAGTTTTTCTCCAGAGATGTCTAATTTATTGCGAAGACTGAGCTTCGATGGAGAAGGTAAGAAGTCTGCTTCTCATCATCTTTCAGATTTTAATTCTTTTTGTGATTATATAGATTTATTTGATGAGGTTGAGAAATGCAGACTTTTTGCAGCTACTTTCACAGGAAGAATCATGATTTGGTTTAATTTCTTTCCAGCAAAATCCATTCATTCATGGGAACATTTCACAAAGTTATTTCTTAATGATCATGAGGATTATAGTTATAAGAAAATTGAATTTGAGTTAGACAATATTCATAGACATAAAGATGAATCTCTTGATGATTTCTTTTCCATATTTATGGTAATATGTTACAGGTTTCATGAAGAATACCCGCTTTTCGAAAATGACAAATTGAATTGGTTTCTTTATCTTATCTCTCTCTCTGATTTTCATGATTTGGAAAAGAATGAAAATTCTGTAATAGATGGCATGCATGTTAGTTCATCAATTAAAGTTGATATCGGATCTATTCTTCCTAATTCCACTACTGAAAATGAAATTGTTGAAAATACACAAATCATAGAATTTCATGACATGCAAATTCAAGAACAAGAGAAAAAGGATGATGATTTGACTTTTACATTAAGCGATAACTTCGAAACTCTTGTTGTTCACAAGACAATGGAAGATAAACCAAAAATTCTTAATTCTTCAACTGAATGTGATAGTAATGATATCATTTCATCATCTTCCTTTCATGATGAGTTGGTTCCTTCTATTTCTTCACAAAAGTTATTTAATCAGATTTTTGTTAATGATGCTTCTGTTAAAGCAGTCAATGGAACAAATTATAGCAACAGAGAAGCATTTACCTTTTTATACTCTGACTCTTACTACTCTTTGTATCCTGATGTTTTTGCTAATCATAGACTTCATTTACATGTTAATGATTTTTTAAGGAGTAATTCATTATGGTTAGATTTTGATAGGATACAAGGAAATACATTTTTTGAAGATGAAGGATATTTTGAGATCCATTCTGATTTATTTCAAATTTGTCATGAAGAAGATCATATTTTTTCTACTATCGTTACTCATCAGAATCATGCATGTTCATCTATTTTATCTTTAGTCAGTAAGGATTATGATTCAATTTCTGATATTGAAAGGGATGCACGATTGAAAATTAATTTTCCTAAGTGCAACGTGATAATCATATCTGAAGATAATGTCATCAATTTTAATCTTCACGTTAAAAGACACAATGACGTATTTCATCTCCAAATAATACCCAAATGTCATTTTGTTTTTTTTGAATTTAGTCATGATGATATTGTATTTAAAGATACATTTTTTATTGATCCTTTTTCACAAATTTTGAATCATACTTTTAATAAGATTCTTTGTAACCATGATTCTCATGAGAAGTTTGTCTTCTTTCGACTTGATTTTTATGATCTGATTTATACATGGTGGGAAGAATCATTTAATAAAAGGTTTCCGTGTCGTCTTTTATGCTTTGTACATACAAAATTTGATTTAGTTTCTTTTCTTTATTTT